>CM042689.1:337821560-337911560 GCA_023614405.1 Avena insularis | reverse complement strand
AGATCTACATGCAAATGATAACAGTATCAAGTTGAATTGTCAATGTCACACGGACAAGAGATGGAACTTATGATAAACATCCATATGGAACCAATTTAGATAATTAAAAGAATTTTATAACACAAATTATCAGCCTGATTTTTCAATGATTTTACCATTGCTTTCATATAGGAGAGGAGTTTTAATCTAGATCTCACATAAGTAAGTTTCAACCAAAAAAGTATTTTCTTCCTTACAACTTGGGTGTTTTTAGAAGAAAAACCATAAGGCCATTGCATATGGTGACTTTATGATCGATGTGTGATGTTATCGAGCGGATACTCCGAACGTAATTAAGAGCACAAAACAAGAGTGTGGTAGAGTTAATTTTCATGGAAACATTGTTTATGATGAGCAATGAATGGACTATAGTTGTAGGTGGAGTCATGTGAATCAAAGAAGTAGCAAGGGATCTCTTGATTAATGGTTCAAGTACATATACACATACGTTCGTGCATGGTGGCTTCAATATGGCGATGGATATACGCATAAGTTCATATACGCGCCAGTGGTAATGTTGTTGGTGGCATAGGCTTATTTTGTCATAGTTGCGTGCCACTAATGATGTATCGCCTATAAGGGTTTTCTACGAAGGACATTCCAACCATTGTCCATTAGCAAAGCACATGCCATCAGCGAACTAATAAAAGCAAGCTATGTCAAATCAATACATGATAATGTAAACACTATCTTGAGTGTACCCTCTAAAAGTATCTAGATGTCACCTAAAAAGAGGGTGAATAAGGCGAAAAATCGCTTTGGAGGACGGGTGCCATGGAGGACTTTTTAAAAAAAATTAAAAAGCGTCAAATATTTTTGAAAAAAATATATTCGTGTAGCCCACAATGTAAAATACATGTATGCATATTTTAAAATTAAAATACTTTGTATTTTATGCACAATAAAAAATACAAATACGACAAATTCTGGATAAAAGCAGGTCCATTCAAAAATTGCACTGTTCACCCTCAGATCTGAATTATTCTCTTTTTTCCTGAGGCAAGAGTACAGAATATATTCAAATGATTTTTTGCAAACGCGTATTATAAATTATTGTTTATCTCCTGATATTTTTTTCGAAATTTTTGAATCTTTAAATTTTGAATTTTTCAAAAAAAAAAAGTAAAGTCCTACCTGGAGCCCGTCCTCCAAATTGACGCTCTCGTGAATAAGGGTTTTAATCAAGGAAAAAATAGCGTCACTGGAGGGGTTGACGCTATGTTTAAACTATTTTAGGAGATACGCCGCTAATTTGAAAGCTAGCACGGTAAACCATGCTATTTAGCATAACGGTGTAGTTTTGTTATTTCCTAACATCGCAAAAACTACAGCATATTGGCCCGAAAGGACAAAAGTCCAAAGCCCTTCGAGTGAGTCCATATTGGCTACTTCCTATAACTCGCGACCGACAAGGAGGCAATTATTCTGGTCCTCCCTCGTTCTCCATCATTCATGACGACCTAGCCAGATGTACCGCCTCAACCAATTTAGTTTTTATTTCCGGACTTTGTTTACGTGTTTGTGCATCATATCTATACTGTGATAGTGTGACTCCACTTTTATACCATGGATTGGTCTGGTAGACAATTAGATAACTAATTTTGTATTGTGCTTAATGGTTATGCATGTAACCGTTTTTTGACAAATTTAGATGCTAAAATTCTTTATGTTTAGACTATATCTATCATTATTTTTTTGCATACGCTAATTTAAATAGCGCATGATATTACAAGTTATAGCGTGCTTAGCATCCCGAGAAGGCCGGCGCGAAATCTCATAGCGCCCTATTTTCTTCCTTGGTTTTAATACTATTACATGTTTTAAACTCTATAGACAACATGATCAAGCTGCTTGCCCAATAGCGTCTTTTCATAGTACGACTATCAAATCTATAATTCAGTTTCTCCTATAAAAAACCTAAACTACGAAAACCAAGAAAATGAATATATTTGCCTTGTGTTTTCTGGTTGAGCTTAGTGATAGCACTCATGATTGCCTCAGGTTGGAATCATTCTCTTGTGATCACGATTGTGTGGTCAAGACTCACAATTGAGAGCATCTCCGCCAGAGGCGCCAAAATAGCGCAGCGATAAAATAACTGTTTTTTACCGCGCGCGCTGCAAACCTCCTCCAGCAGATGCGCTAAAATCCCGCGCGCTGCATTTTACGCTATTCGGAGGGCAATATATCCAGCTCCGGCTACAGCGTGCGCTATCGTTGGCGACGCGCGGGAAGAACCAACCGCTCGGAAAAATCCCGCGCGCGCAACCTCTCCCCTCCACCTTCTCCTCCGCGCGGACGCCGGCGCAACTCCGGCGATGGACGACTCCTCCAGCACCCCTCCCACCCCTACCTACTCTGTCCTGCCCGTCGCCGGCGCCGGTGTCAGCGCAATCCTGCCAGCGATGGGGCCAAACCCTAGCGGTGGCGCCGCCGCGGGGTCGGCCGCCACTCGTGCCCTCTTCGTGCCGCCGCGGACAAGCAACGGCGCAGCACTGCCGCCCATCGAGCCTCCACCGAGGGGAAAGAGCACCACGGCGCTGCCATGGCAGTCGCAGCGGTCCCACAAGTGCAATCCCACCTCTGCTTCGCCTCCACCGGCTCCTCGACGGGCGCCAACCGCGGCCACCATCGCCGCGCGCAATGTGCTCGATGAAATGGCAACTAGGTACAAATTCTTTTTTGTTGTTTTTTTAATACATGCGAGTGTCATAGTAGGATTGTGACATTTGCGTTAATTGTAGTGTCGATGACGATAGTTTCTTGGAGACTATGGAGGTTGCCAGTTCATCTTTTGCTCAAAGGCAAGATGAAGATGAAAATGTGATGGATGAAGAGGCGGTGGAGGAGGAGTACGAGGACGGGGAGGGCACGGTGGAAGCGCCGAGGGGTAGGAAGGCAAACTACACCGTAGATGAGGACGTGTTGATTTGCAAGACTTGGTTGAAGATTGGTATGGATCCTATGGTTGGCACCGACCAAAGTAGAGACACATATTGTTTAAGGATGAAGGATTACTTTGATGCCAACAACAAAAGTGGAGTTCGTCGCACCAACTGCTCTCTTCGGTCCTGATAGTCGGTCATCAACCAAGATTGTTCAAGGTGGGCAAGTGTGCAAAAGACGGTTGATGATATCAACCCAAGTGGCACCAATGATGTTGATAGGGTAAGTTGTTGCATTGTGTTCTACTATTATGTTGACATGTGCATATGTTTTATGTGTTCTTTGCTCATTTATACTACAATGTAGAACACCATGGGTCAGGGCATGTACCGAGATGAGGGCAAGAAGACCAAGAAGGGAAAGAAAATCCTCTCCAAGCCATTTACCTTTCACCATTGCTACGACGTGCTCGCGAATGAGGAGAAGTGGAAGAACCATGGAAGAGTTGATGTGCCAACATTTTTGGCGCAACAAGCAACCGTGGAGGTAGGGGTGGGCATAAAAAACCGAAACCGAACACCGAAACCGAATTAACCGGAACCGAAACCGAATACACCGAACCCGAATTAGCCGAAACTAATTTCGGTTAGTAAATATGATTAACCGAATTTATAAATATTAATTCGGTTTTGACTCACTGTTAATCGAAATAACCGTACAAACCAAAAAATATACGTGACAGAGCTAAATATATTTATGATTCTGTCCCAGGCGTCTATTACTGTACGTAGATACTAGCTCATGCGACAAAAAGACATGTATGCAAAAGCTGCCAGGCAGCCCAATGCATGTACGTATGTCTCCAGCCACATGAACGTACATGTTCGTGGTTTAACTGTCAATTATGTCTATAAATTTTGTTGCAAGCCTTTTAATTGTTTTCCTGTTTCGGATATAATCATGTATTTTAGCTGAACTCTTAACACATACAATTTGTTGAATGTATACGGCTTGGAAGATAGACATCATCTTTTTGAACGAGCAAGATAGTCATCATGCTTCTTATGTTCTTTTTCTACACATGCGTTCAAGACATCAGCTAGCCATGTATTGCTTCAGGTACTCGCCGACCTAGAGGTTGCTTCCGGTGCGTCGATGAATGGTTTAGATTGTATGGATCTGACATAAATTATGACACAGTGTTGTTATTTTCAGAAGTTCGGTTAAAAACCGAACACCGAACCGAATTGTCCACTAACCGAACTATCGATTAATTAGAAAACCGAAATAATTTCGGTGCCTATTTTGTAGAAACCGAATTATAGAAAAACCCGAAAAACCGAACCGAATTAACCGAAAAACCCGAATGCCCACCCCTACGTGGAGGCAACCATCGTTGACGATGATGATTCAAGTGGTGATGATAGAAAGAGAAGAAGCTCCACTCCCTCACTCGGTTACCAAAAGGCCGCCGCTTGTAAGGAAGGCCGCCAAAGAATTGAAGGGGAAGAAGGCCGATGATGATGACATAGCGAAAGCTATGGATAAGATGGCCAAGGCAAGGGAGGAATACAACGAGGGCAAGAAGGAGGTCGAGGCACGGCGCGTGGCATTGGAGGAGAGGTTGGCGGCTGCCGAGGAGAGGAGGATGGCAATGGAGGAGAAGAATATGGCCAATGAGGAGCATCAACGCTTATTGGAAGAAGAGAGGAAGCTCTTTTTCATGGACACCTCAAACATGGATGAGAGGCAAAAGGAGTACATCAACCTTGCTCGCGACGAAGTGTTGGACAAAAAAGGAAAGTTGGCAAACCTCATGAAGGCCCAAAATGAAGGAATGAGTGCACCGGGAGGCTATGGAGGCGTGGGAGGCTTCAGAAGCATGGGAGGCTTTGGAGCACTACCGGTGGGCTACGGAGGCATGGGTGGCTATGGAGGAATGGGAGCACAAGCGGGAGGCTTTGTAGGCATGGGAGCATCGCCAGGAGGATTTGGAGCCTATGGAGGCATGGGTCTTGGAAGCATGGGAGCACCACCGGGAGGCGCCATGGGTGGTATGAGTGGGCAAGGCGCCATGGGTGGCATGGGAGCACCACCGGGAGGATTCATGACCTCCTTGGTTGATCAATCTCCATCTACCAAAGAAGCATATGGAGATTCAACCGAAAACACCATCGTCCAAGACTCCGATGAAGATGTCCAACAAGTCTAAAATTTACGTTTGAACTATGTCCTTTGTGTTTGAACCATGTCATTTGTGGATGAACTATGTCATTTAGGTGGTTGGGGGATTTTTAGAGCCATTTATGCATGAATTTTTTTATCTTCTTTGTGATGGTTGCAATTGTGTTTTTGGTTTGCGTCTGTAGCGCGCGCTGTATTTTGCAGCGCCTGACGGAGGCACAAAATTCGTCGAAACAACGCGCTCTGTATTTTAGCGCCTCCGGTGGAGGTCGCGAGATTTTGCAGCGCTCAAACACGATGGCGCGCGCTCGATACGAGATTTCCAGCGCTGCAAATTTGGGCGCCCGCTGGAGATGCTCTTACTCCCTCATTTTTCAACACGGGAAGTCTTCACTAAAACACATGTTCATATGTTTACTATCAACAAAAGGGCGCCAAGATTTAAACATAAGTTCCCTCGTAATGCTTAGTTGCCCTTCTTAAGCTCGATCCCATCTCCATTAAATCTCATGCTCAAATGGGTTATGCAAAATATTTGTTTTTGACGCAAACCCATGAATGGGTCTAACCCACATTAAAATATCAAACATATCTTTCATTCGGTGATTCACAAATCAAATTTATAATTGTTTACCATACGATTTGATCGTGGTAATCCTCTAGATTGTGCTATGACTTCAACTTGATCAAACACGGTGATGTTGCATTCTTTTTATTCTTTTAGCAGAGAAAACTTTCAGGGCCGATTTGTTTTACTGCTGTTTTTTCAGAGCGACAGAGGACAGTGCGTCTTTTTCAGTGTTATTAGAGAGAGGACACTACGGACTGTGTAATTTGCGATTGTTTGTTTTCATGTAGGCTTTTTATTTTTTCCAAATGCTAAAAAATGCACGGTGGCCTGTTTGCTCTATCGAGCCATCGATCTGTGGCCGTCGGATTTCAAGTGATCACACCACGTCTCGCGAGTTTTTCCGACAGACGAGGCCTCCTCACACTGTACGAGCCGCACCCTTCTCTGTTCCTTTCGTTTCTCTCGTTCCCCATGGTGGCTCAAATCGGAACCCATCCATGGCGCCGAGCTTGCGCGAGGTGTTCCACCGGAAGGACGCCACGCCGCCAGTGGATCTCACCCTGGGGCGCCTGGTCCGTCGGCGGTCGCAAGAGCTGGGGTGGACGAGCGGGCTGAGGCACAGCACAAGTCCTTAGATCCGGTCGCTGATGGTGCCTAGCCGGGCCTACTGCGTTGTTGCTGATGGTGCATGGCCGGAGATGGCAAGGGGAATAACCCAGGTGATGGTTCTGTCTACCGGGGACTCAGGCTTGCCGGTGTTAGATCTTCCCATCTGCACGGGTTCGCCGGCGGCCGCTTCGGCATCCGCCTTGCAGGCGGCGCAGATTGCGGCAGCGCGACCGTGGCCGCCGATTTGAGCCGGGCGTGGCACTCAACCAGGTACTGAGGAGACCTTGACGCAACTCATCCTCATCGCAATGTCAATGACATCTTCCATCCAAGGTCAGACCCCTCTCCTGCCGCCACCCTTTCCCTACGCACGTCCACGCCCTTACTCCATTAACATGCGCCATCGTGCGTCCCCGGTGTCCATCCATGGGAGGCGTTGGGTGCACGGCTGCTGAATCAAGTCAAGCAGCGATGTTAGTCAAGGTGATTGGCGTTGGGATCCAGAAGCAACCTGTCCCTTTCTGCTACCCGTATCAGCTTGTGGTAGCACACACCAACACTAGATTAGCACATTTGTAGACCAGATGATTGCTTCGGTCTTAATGGGCATGTGTAGATCAATTTGGTTTGAAAAAATTGCAGCTTGTAGAAGTATAAATCTAGCTATAAGTTATGCTAATATTAATGGGTTTAGTTTTTTGTGTGTTGGTTTTCTACTACTTGAATTATGAAATTTGAAATATGTGGTCAAATTATTGTTGAGTCTTCTGAGTCTACTTCGTTTTATACCATACACACTGAAATCTCATGAGTTTAGTGCGGGTCCCGGAGATTAGCGACTCAACCATATTTGACTTGGTTATAGAAACATGTTAAAATTTTCTGACAAACATAGTACTTCTTTTCTAGATCTTTAAATGCTTAGACATGGTTTTTCACAAGGCATGTCTCTTAAATTCCTTCTGAATACGGTACTTTGTTACTTCATGGGTGACGGGTGTGCTAAGTAGATTACACATAATGTCAGTTCATATGTTTTGGTATTTCTGAAGTTGATTTTGCATATAGTACCTTGTTGCTTCACACATAGGTTGAATTGTATTTCATCATGCCAATGTGTGCCCTCTTGTATGATGCTTAGCCTGTATCAGTAAGTTGATTAACGCTTTAGCTTAAGTTGTTTTACACTTTCTCCTAAGTTGTTTATCCTGTTTCATAAGTTGATCAAGGAATTTAGCTTAAGTTGTTATCTGGTTTAACTAAAGTTTCATGCCCCTCTTTTTAAATTGATTAGAAATAATTTTCAGCTTAAGTTTCTTCTCATTTTACCCAAGTTTCTCATCCCATTTAACTAAGTTGATTAGTCACAGCTTAAGTTGCTTTTCTTGTTTATCCCAAGTTGCTTATACCATTTAATGAAGTTGATTAGTCACTCTACCATAAGTTGCTTCCCACTTTATCCTAAGTTGCTTATCCTATTTTTAAAGATGATTATACACTTTACCTTGTGTTATTTTGCACTTTCTCCTAAGTTGCTTAGCTAAAAGTTTCTTCCCACTTTATCCTAAGTTGCTTATCCCATTTAAAAAAGTTAGTTAGAACACTTTAGCTTAAGTTCATTCCATGTTTGTTCTAAGTTACTTATCTTAGTTGGACATTTGGTTTGCTTGATCTATTCCCTTTTTCGCTCAGCTCCAAACCGGCTAGAACTCGACTTCTTAGATGGGCCATCTTCTTCAACTTCCTCATTGCCTTCATCAATCTGTATATGACTAACATCTTCAACTAAAATTGTTTTTGGGGCCATGGAAGTTGTTGTTTCCTAAACACCGATGCTAGATGTTGATTTCTTTGGTGTTAGACTTAGTTGAACGTCTATTCCGATGTGCGTTAGGATGCCTATCTTAGTTGCATCCATTGTACATCTTAGTTTTAGATGGAATATAATTTAAGTTGCAGCAGCTACAGGGTTTAGTTGCACCCATTGTCCGAACTGACATAGTTGGATTTCTGTCCCTTATAATTTTATTTGTTTTAGGCAACTTTTTGGCTAAATTGCAGTAGCTACAAGGCTTAGTTGTATCCATTGTCCGAACTAACATAGTTGCATTTCTGTCCCTATTAATTCTAGGTTTCTGAATTAAATTCTAGGTCTAACAGATCAGGGGCTGCTTGAGGGTCTGAAGGTGTACATCATGTCAGATAGGGTGGGATACATCCTCTTTCGTCCCGAGGAGAACGCACGGAGGATGCAGGTGGGAGCAAAGTGCGTGTGCATGCCATTCCCACTCTGTGGGGAAGTTCGTGCCCGCTGTTAAGTAGACCGTCCTCGCCAACAGGTTCTGGGTTCATGTCTACATGATGAATGCTGATTCTTTTTCCCGTGAGTGCATGGCATGCTCGTGTTTGCATCACATAGACGATAAGTTTGTGTTTCATAATGCCGATTCATTTAGAATGTTCTTTTTGCCAGGTTACATTTACATATAGTACTTTGTTGCTTCACACATGAGATAAGTTGCATTTCATGATGTCGATCCATATAGAATGTTCTTTTTCCAAGTTGCATTTGCACACAGTACTTTGTTGCTTCACACATTAGATACGTTTTGTTTCATGATGCCAATTTATATAGAATGTTCTATTTCCCAAGTTGCATTTGCATACAGTTCTTTGTTGCTTCACACATGTGATAAGTTATGTTTCATGATGTCCATTATATAGACTATTCTAAGTTGAATTTGCACACAGTATTATTCACCAAAACTAGCAACTTCATTTTGCATCATCTTATCTTTAATATATTTATAGGAATATTTGTGCAACTTAGAGTAACTTAGTCAAGTAGTCAATTCACTTTTGCTGTTACCCAAAATTGAGAGTGTAGATCTCATATGAGTATGGGTACTAGTACATTTGAAGTTGTCTCAAATACTGAAGAGCTGCATTTTTTCCATACTAGGTTTTTGCACTGGATGTTATTTAAGCTGCCCAAACTACCTCCCAAGCAACATGTTATCAACTAAACCCCGCGAAGTTGTTTCCACTAATGCATATATTTGTGTACCTTCATCATGCTAAGTTGCCTCCTATTAGGAAGTTGCGTACACACAAGAAGCAACCTTATTGTAGCATGCGTGTAAAAATATTGCTTTTGTTTTCTCTTACAAGGAAATTCAATAATTGCAAGTAATGCTCTTTCCATGCATAAACGGTTTCTAATTTCGTGGTAATAATACTTCTTAGCTTTTCATTTTTGTACAGATTATTGGCAACCGGATAAAGAAATAAAGCATCAAGTTGTGTGGAAGTACGCACAGTTGTTTGGTCATATTTGCTAAGCAGACGTGAGGTTGCAGTTGCCCCTTTTTTAAGATGACGGAAATTGCCTATGCCTCAATCCCTTGCTTCTGTATGTGTCATGAAACACTAGTATTTTCAATTGCTATGTTGTATTTCTACTACCCTCATATAGGTAGATTCCCTTTTATCAGTTTTGCTAATTCACTGGATTTTGTATGCTTTTGGAGGTTATGTGGTATATGCATGAGGTTTGCAAAAGAGGTAGTACTAGTATTTGCATCACGTAATAAGTGAAGTCGTGGAGGAAACAGGAAGGAGCTGGGACGGAGGGCAGCACAGCTTACGCGGGTGAACTGTCGGGTTGGCTTTCCACGAATAGAGACCAGGGGCCAAAACTTGCTATTTTTGGACGATGGCTCGATTAGACTAACTGGCCATCGGTTGCCGGCTAGACGTGCCCTTGTTTTTTGAGTGGTTGCGATTGTTTGTTTTCATGTAGGCTGTGCGCTGGGGCTTGATAAGAGAGTAGTCCAACGATAGTCTAGTTGGGCCATTGGTAGGATGGACCGTTCCATTGTGCACTGCATGACATAACAAAGGCACTAAGAACCGTCTAAGACCATATGGGCCATGACTGGCGCAACTAGACAAGGCTACTGTCTTCTGGCCAGAGGTACATGCATTTTGTACTTATGTTAATCAACTGGTTAATTCTTTTTTGTTAATTTATTTTAGAATGGATAAATCATTCGCATAATTTCAAAAGAAAAAAAAGATAGCCAGATGTTCCAAACTCGAGCTTCAGACGAACAAGGCCAGAGAATGCAAGCTACATAGGATATAAACAGCGGCTCAGTTCGAAAAATCACAAGCAGTACTATACTACTAGCACACAACAAGCTCGCAACATCAATCTGGTAACACGAATTTCTTCACGGGGGAGCTCTGCGAGAAGATAAAGCAGCAGAGCAAGTACTGCTCGCCAGCCCCCCGTGTTTATAATCATGATCATACGGGGGTTGCGGATGATGAATGGTTGATGATGCCATGGTCCTCAGCCTCCTGCCCGCTTGATGCTGCCATGGGCGCCGCAGGAGATGGCCTGGTAGCCGTCTTTCTTGGCCTTGGGCTTCCGCGGGATGCACCTGTCGTGCTGGTCCACCGCCTCCTCCGCCTTCAGCGCCCTGCCATTCATCAACCAATCGAGTAGCAATTCGTGAGCAGCCATCATTTCCCATCACTGCCATATGCCAATATGCCATGCCATGCCATGCCTCTCGTACCGAGCCCCATCATCATGGTTCTCGTGCAGCACGATGCCGACTGGGATCGCAGAGTAAACAACACGGGATTTGCTCTTTCTTCGCAATCAAGTGCGCGCGGTCTGTGCGAGTACAAGACGCAAAGCTAGCGCCGCTCGCTGTCCAGGTCCAGGAGGACCGCCGCCGAAACCGGCCGGAGTTCAATGCCTGACAGAGGCGCCTACTGACCATCACCAACGGAGATGTTTTCACGCGATTAATGGCGGACAGAGACTGTTATTACAAGCTCACGCTGCAGTCTGTACCGGATGAATTACTATTAAGTAAGTAACTACCCTACTACGCACGTACGTCCGAGCTACGAGTCACGGGCTCATGGCGAGTCTGAGTGAGAGCTAAGAAGAAAACAAGCGTGTACTAGATCCAAATTAAATTAAGCTTTCTGCGATCCGCTAAGAACGACGGTAGTAGTTCCAAGATCAACGTACGGGCCCGTGCCAACCGGGGAATTGATTCAAGACCCGTCCCTGGCATTCTCTATGGATCGGGTCCGTGTCCGCTGGGCTTGTGCGCGACAGCTCCGCGAGACCTGCTCCTATTTATGAACGTAACAGACTAGTGAAGTACCCCCGCAGTGGGATTTTCGCAGTGGTTTAACTGCCCGCTACGGTAGGACGATTCAATGGAACAGTGTTGATTCGGCACACCCTCTTCTAGTACGGCTCTGTTGAATTTATAACATAAAGTCGCCCTGTCGAAACTAATATGCCCATGTTGATCAGTATCCATGTGTGACTGTTTCTATACTTGTCGTCGCATCTGCCCGTGCCCGATCTCTCGTCGTTGGCGACCACAAGGCGAGGAGGTTGAGCATCGGCAGAAGAAATTCTCTTGCAAAACTTTTAGGGTTCTTTGCGCCGCTGTTGATGATTTTTAATAGATCGGTAGAATTTCGCAAAAAAATATATTAGAAACCAAGTTCTCGAAAGTTCATTATTGTCAGCGTCTGATCTTTAGAAATGATCGCTACTGGATGCACGACAGGACATAGAGCTAGATAGGGCTAATTATTCGGTGTACATCCTCTTCTCCTAGCTTATACTCCTACGAAATTAAAAGCACAAGAACCGACATCATTGGCCCATACCGGTTCATGATTCCAAAGCGTGTCATGCTGGCCGTCCTTATGTTTTCAGTTTCAGAAGTTTAAGGCTAACAGAGAGCGGGTCAGCATACAGACCGGAGAAGTTTAAGGCTAACAGAGAGCGCGTCTGGCAAGCAAAGCTCCTGCTCCTCTCGCTTGAGGCAGACACGACACATTGTCCTCGGCGCTGCATATGCCGTTGTCGCCGTCGGCGGGGAGCCCACCTAGTCCAGCCAGAGTGAGACGACCATGGCGACAATGCCAACGAGGAAGAGCACGTGGGACAAGGCGTCCGCCTAGTTCCCCTCAACACGACGATGTCAAGGGATGAAAGCTATGAACATGAAGGTGAGATAGTACTTGTTGGCAAGCAAGGTCCTCGCGGCCACGGCCACGTCGGTTCCGACCGTCGTCTCCACCAGTGGTGTTAGTATGGGCTGGGCACCGTCCTCGTCGTGTTGACACAAGTACCAGGGCGTGAAGCAGTTTATGAGTATGGTTGGAGCGAGAAGGTGGAGGCGACGATACCGTAGTCATAGGCGACACGGTTGACAAAGAGCTGGCCTAGCCAGGGAAAATCTCCACCGCCAAGGTAGAGTTGTCAAAAGAAAAAAATATGAAGGACTGGGCTTGTGCACAACAACAATTGGTTAATTAAGCGAAAACAAAGCTACCCTTTTAAAATTTGTCCACGGAAGCACACGACTCATCAATCAAACAGTGCTCAACTGACTGCTGGTGCATCCATCCGTACGTACCACCACACCATTAGAGACGACCGAAAAGGCTTGGAATGATAGTTAAGACTAGTTAGTGTTAGGGACTCCCCAGTGTTATTGGTTTGGTTTGGATGCTCGCATATTTGATACTACTTGCATTGATGTTTCACGAAGAGGGATGCCATTGATTTTTACCTGTCGGCGTTGTAGGAAGACGATCGCCGGAGAACAGCCAGGTCCTGGCACGCGTCGGCGGCCGAGCGCTGCGTCTCCACGAGGCTCCCGCTGAAGTACTCCTTGTCCTCGACCACCTTTTGCCGGTGGGCCGGCGTCACGACGCCCGCGTGCGCCGGTGGGCGCGGCGGGCGCGGGCGGTAGTGCACCCCGCGCGGCATCACCGGCGTGGCCAGCCCACCCTTGACCGACACGGACCCGCACGAGATGAGTTGCATGAGCACCGACGACGCCCTGGCCCTGCTCCCGGCGACGGCCGCCACGACGCGACCGTCCGCCTTGATCAGCGTCTCGAGCGTCTCGGGGCTCGTGGACGCCGTCGGCGGCGACGTCTCGTCCCGGCTCAGCTCCTCCTGCGAGCGCCTCTGGTGACTACCGCGGCTGCGGCCGCCGCGGGAGCCCTCCTCGGTCTGCGTCGCCGCGTCCGCGGCCGCCGCGGCGCGCTCCTCGGCCTTGTACACCCTGTACTCGCCGGCGGCGCCCTTCCTCTGGCCGTGGCCTTGGCCGTGCTCCCACCCGGAGGAGGAGGACGTGGCGGTCTCCTGGGAGCCGGAGGAGCAGGAGGACGCCGCGGCCGCGTCGAGGAGCGGGAGCTGCATCGTCGGCGGCGGGTTGAGCCGCTCGGTGCCCTTGAGCACGTACTCCCTCCCGGCCACCGGGTGGACGTAGTCGTCGTCCGTCAGGTCGTGCCACACGAACCCGTTCCGGTAGCTCCTGCATTGCAACCACAGCAGAGAGAAAATGTCACGGCCGCAATGCCCTCTTAATCACACACACGTCGCCGACGAACTAACAGAGTGAACTTAAACCAGCACAGAACTAATAACCTCTTGGACGCCCAGGAGTACATGCGCGCCATCCCCTTGCCACGCAGCGCGTCGAGCCGATCGATCACATCTGCGTGCGTAGAACACAGGACGACGCTCAGCGCAAAACGAAAGGACGCACCATGAGTGTGCAGATGATACAGGCGTACGTACCTCGGAGGTAGAGGCCCTCGGGTGACGCCAGCGCGACCTCCATGAAGTGCGGGTGCTCGAGGTGCCCATTCCTGGACAGGTAGTACACGACGGCCACCCTCGCCGGGCCGGCCGGGCGCGGGCGCGGCGGCCTCGGCACCGCCAACTCAGGGCTCCTCTGCTCCTGCCAATGCGGCCTCGCCCGCTCCTCTCCCGCCCTGCCGCTGCCTCCCGCCACCACCACCGCCATCTCCGGCACCCGCGCGCGCTCCGGCCGGCGCGCTATGCTTCGATATGTAACCCCCGAGAGCTATAATAAGCAGCAGAAGAGAACGCAGACGACACGTCGTCAGCAGCAGCTCAGCACACAGCAGCAAGCGTTTAAAGGGAGCGAGTGCGACACAAAGGAAGGTGCAGAAGGAGGACGCAGCGATGCAGTCATCGGGCACTCATAATATCGTCGTGCCAGGACCAGCAGTAGCTGCTGCAAGAGGCTAGCAGCAGCGCAGCAGCGCAGAGGAGTGTTCTGGTGCGGCTCAGTGAAATGAAGGCGACAATGACTGGATAGCACTAGCAGAGGAAAAAAGGCTTGGTGGCTCTCCTCTCTGATTGTTTCTTCTTAAAGGTCAACTGACCAAGGAGGGGGGGCCTCCATTCTCTACGGAGGACTGTCGTGTTAGTTGTACCGTAGTTTAATTACGGGCAATGTTGACTAATGTAGGGATTTGCAATTTGGAGGTGGCTTTGGGTCCGGTGGGTGGTAATGTGGGAAGTGGACTAATTTCCTAGATGGTGGTGAAACGGCAGCTGCTTTGGCGCTGCAAACCAGAGTTCTTTTAAGCGCGGGCGTTTGACTAACGATGCCCGCACGCACGTATGGGGCGGACACGGCGACACACCGACCAGTTCTTTTAAGCGGGCCGACCAAAATGGCAAGCACACTGTGCAAGCGTGCTGTGGTGTACCAGTGTACCACGTTTTCTGTATCAACGGAGCCAAGTGTAGTAGTGTAGTGCAAAACAAACCGAATTGTTTGTTTGTTTGATTGATTAGTGTCACTTCATGTCTGACGATGTCCCCAACAAGATGTGCATGTGAAGGCTTGGAGAGCACGGGTGTAGTAGAGTACTTGCCTCCCCAGAAAAACTAATCTTAGAGTACAACACTCCCGTTGGTATTGATGGTGCTAGTAGTAAATATAATTTGGAGGCATTGCATTTGCGTGGATGCGAAGGCTGCAATCCATGTCCTGTCCGGTGTCCATCAGCGCCTGCCTCCGAGTCCCAGCAGAGCAGCTGCTCTCTGCTTGCTTGCAGACGAGACGAGTATACAAATCCGAGCCACGTGAGAGGGACCATCATCGCTCATCCTTAAACAATTCTATCATACGCGTCATCCTAAACATAGCCAATTCAGCGCCAGGCCCCAGCGCTCCACGGGCCAGCGAGGCCACAAACAACGGTAAATCAGTAAGTAGAGTAGTTTACTTGTGGCGCAGGAGGCGGCTGGGGGCAGGAGAGGACAAGGGCGAAGAGAGCTGAGAGCCACCGACTACGAGGAGGAGGCAGGGTGCGGATTGCGAGACCGCACGTCGGGCACGCAAAGCCGGTCTGCCGGAGCCGAGAATGAGCGAGGCTGCGTTTGACTCACGGAGATGGACGGGACGGTGCGACACGGGGGCGCGCCGCGCCGCGCCGGGGCCGGCCATCCGCCATCTTGTTCCGGGCGTCGAGATCCGCGCCGGGGCCGGCCTCTTCCCCTCGCGTCGACCGAGCCCTTTGCCTGTTTCTTTGTTTTCTCCTTTTCAGGGCCTCTGCTGCCGTCTCGCTCCCTCTTTACCGCGCCCCGGTAACAGAGAAGCGTACTGACGCTGTCAGTCGCTGATGATCTGATCAAGGAACTGATTGCTGCGTGACCATGCGCAATCGATCGCTCACGCTCACGCGGCCGAGGCATCGGAGTCCGCGCGTATTTTTCTTCAGCCTTTTCCCCCCCTTGGACTCGGGGTCGGAGTGGAGCGATGCATGGCGGGAACTGAAACACAGGAGCATGCGATTCACGGATGATCGTTGCTGTTTCCACGTCGACGTCGGTCCGTCTCGTCGGGTTCTCGCCGCGCGGGTTCTCACTAGCGAAGAAAAGAACACCGGCGTCTTCGGCGTGGTAGCCTACTAGTAGGATGGAACGGAAGCTTGTGGCGGTGCGGCACGTACCGCTGCAGTACTGTCCGCAAGTTGCGAGGGTTGGTGCGCGGTGCGCCGTTGGAGAAAAGAATGTCCTGCGATGTCCAGTCCTATTCAGCGTCGTAGCGAATGGACAGATTGCCGGGTTCACTGTCCTGTAAACAAACGGAGAATGGCCTTTGAGAAAAACACGAGAAGAGAAAGTAGTCACTATAGCATCTACAACAAATGATGTAAAATAGAGCGCAGGAAAAATAGGATCAGACACCATTTTTACTGTTTTAGTGCACGGATTATATGGTGGCCGTCCAGATGATGTATAACAAGGCACAATCAAAATTTCAAATGCCCTAGAACAGGCACCATAGTACATAGCAACATCTAACACTTTGCAAGATCACAAACATGTGACAGACATATGAATTTTTATCTTACAAAATTATCACACACACATTACACATAAATTCAAGATCATAGCTTCATCATCATCAGACACATATCAAGTTCAAATGCACACCATAGTTCAAAGGCATATCGACGGTCACCACAAGCATACTTGATAAACACAAAAAAGTTCATGCAGCCACACCTCGAATCATAAACAATGCAAACGAACTCATGCCTCATCGTCACCGCCATTGCCATCTTCACTATGTGAGATTTTTTGGGCAGGGGAAAGATAGGGCATGTGTTGGAGGCACGTTTTGGCCTCCGGTGCTCTAAAAAACATTTTGGACACAAGCCCTACTTTATGTCACCGTTAGAGATGCTCTGATACACTTCCACGGATCATGTTCTAAAAGAGTAATGCAGAAGAGTACGACAACTAGCACTCCAATGGTAACTTGATAGGGATGCTCTAATAAGACTAATAAGATCACCTTCAGCCGCATCCCTCAAACGATGTCCGATGAAAGCGCCAAATTAGTTCTTTTAAGCATGTTGCCGAGTCGTGCCGCGTTTGGGGCACGTCTCTTCCTAGACACGTGCCCCAAACCAGACGCCAAACATGATGAATTTTAATCAAAATAATCATAAAGTTCAAAGAAAAACAATTCAAAGTTCCCGCCACCTCTTCGCCATGATCGATCGCCGGACAAGATAACATAACCGCTGTGTGAATGAACTAAAATAAAATATTATCGATCGATCATCACATGTGGCCCTGCCTATATCCGCGGTATCCTCATGCACGTGGGCATCTCTGCCGATGTTGTTGTAGCTTCTATTGTCTCCATCGACGTCGTGCTCTTCGACACCGCCTTTGGCGTGCCAATTTCTTGTAGGCTTGTATCGTGGTGTACACGTGTGCCACCAGCACCTGGGGTTTCATCATCGACGTGCTGGCGGTCAAGATGAGGAAGTACTCCTTCCTTTTCATCATGGTGACCCTCCCCTTCTTGGTGTTGACCCTCTCCTTCTCGATCAGATCTTCTCGTCTTTCTTGGACAGCAAGGACTTCCACCTTTCATCGCTCTTCCCCCAGATGACCAAGTTAGATGAGAAATCGGTGAGGCACTTGTCAATCGGCGCATGCACCTTGTCGAATGATGCCACTTGAGTCAGTGGCTTCCTTGCCCTTCTTGTTGCCAATTGGGCGCCCCGCTGAGGCAAACGACACGTCCATATAAATGATGATGTCGACTCCATTAGCCAAATGGAGGCATGTTTGCCTCCATTTCTCGCATCCATTGAGCTTGATGTAGAAACTCATGAAGGATAACAATTTGCCCTCGTTTTTGGCATGGTACATCTCTAGCGTCTTCACGCCCTTCGTACCGCCTATCTTCGGTGCCGCCCTAGGTGGCTTAGGCGCCATGGCTGCGAGGGTTGAAGAGGAAGCGTGTGTGCGATGGGTGTGCGCTCGTGGCGGGAAAAGAAATGACAAGTGGGGGAAATAAAATGAATTTGGGTGCGGGGGTCATGTACTAGCCGCTGTATGGATGACAGGGCACACCCACCACTCGCCTCGACACATCCGCAACATCCCCTGTATAGCCGGTATGGCCTCAACATCAGATGAGCTATTGGGACCCATTAGACGAAAACGGCCTTTAGGGCACGCGGCTGGGCGTGTGCCTTTGTCCGGCGTGCCCCAAGGCCTTTGGGGGATGGTTTGGGGGTGAGGTTGTAGATACTCTAACGAGGGCCAAAGAGATAACTCTTTTCTTAAATTTTTATTCTAAAACACTAATAAAATTACACAATCGACAATATATGAACCTTAACTATACCACTAAATTTAAAAGGAGAGTGCCTATATCTCTGTAAAGTGGGGAGGGATGGGGAATACGTGTGTGCTTGCATGATCGACTTAGGACTCTAACCCCCTACGTCCCTCTTAGAGGTGACACGAGGGAACCATGCCTACCCCTGCTGGGAATAAGCCTTAGAGGCAAATATATGTTTATTGCTATTCCTTTTATTCATAATTGTAGTTTATTCTTTATATTATAACTGCTTTGTGTCTTGATTGTGCGAATCAAAGAAAGACTCATAAGCATGTGTAAAGATATAAACACCAAGTTTTCTTGGTCTTATGGGCATGACTAGCTCAATGCCAAAGATGATCAAGTTTTCTAGATCATGATATAGTTATTGTAACGAGGATATAATTTGAGGATGATGGGCATATTGTTAGGCTTAACAAGGATTTTGAACTAGCCCAAGTAAAATGATCTACTAAAAGATAAACGTCATCATTTAGTTGTTGGTATATCATTGTTGTTGTCATATTACTTTGACCTCTGACCGTGAGGATGCCAATTATCCTTAATAGTGGAAGGCATGTCCTGATTGAATCCTAACTTCTGAAGGAGATATGCCCAAGAGGCCAATAATAAAGATGCTTTTATTGACATATCTCATTAGTTCCTAATAGTTTTGTATCATGCTATAACTATATTAAGTGGAAACATTAGTACATATCTGATATATAAACAAACCAGGTCCCTAGTATCCTCTAGACTAGTTTGTTGGGCAGCTGATGATCGAGGTTTCCCGATCATGGAATTTACCAAAATGACAACGAGGTCACTTATGAAGTGATGAACACCACCCAACCCCTAGTATTGTGATGTGATCCAGTCATAAAGTTCAACATTGCGATATCTAGAAAGCATAGTGATGGCGCCCACCACTTATCGTGGGACGCTTCGTTGGAAACCGCAAGAGCAAGGTATGAAGCAGCACATCAGCAAGTTTCCCTCGGTAAGAAACCGAGGTTATCGAACCAGTAGGAGGAAGGAAACGTCACACAGGTGTTGCTAGCAACGTGGAGACCTGCACAACACAAACTCAAGACTTTGCCCCAACGAATCGGTGAGGTTGTCAAGCTCACCGGTTTACTGTAACAAAGGATTAAACGTATGGTGTGGAAGGTAATGGTTCGCAGCAAGTAAACAAGTAACAGCGGAAGATGTATCAATGGTAAAGATTGGACCGGGGTCCATAGTTCACTAGAGGTGCTCTCCTTGGATAAAAAACATGGCATGAAGGATAAACAAATTACAGCAGGGCATTTGACGGGAACTGAGCAAGGCATAACAATGCAATTACTAGTCAGCAAGGCATTTGATTGGGCAATACAACAAGATACATAGACCGCCATCCAACTACATCTATGACTAGAAGTCCACCTTCAGGTTATCATCCGAACCCCCTCCAGTATTAAGTTGCAAGCAACAGACAACTGCTTTAAGCAAAGTGTGTAAGGTAAACAGTCCACATGTTCCATGAACAAGAGACCGTTGTTTTCTCCCTAGTAGCAACAGCACATCTACAACCGAAGATATTATTGTCACTTCCCTTGGAAACTAGAGGCATGAACCCACTATCGAGCATAAATACCCCCTCTTGGAGTCACTAGCAACTACTTGGCCAAGATAGCTACTAACAACGGAGAGCATGCAAGATCACAAACAACACAGACATGATAGAATCATAAAGACAAAACCATTAATCAAACCAACATAATAATCTCAATATCCATCGGATCCCTGCAAACACAACATGCATGATTACAAATAGATTAGATCTTGATCATGAACGGAGGTCACAAGATCTATACATGGAAGCACAAAGGAGGAGATACAACCGTCTACCTACTACATGGACTCATAGTACAAGGTGGAACTACTCACGCATCATACCGGAGAGAAGGCCTCCGGGATGATCTCCCCTCCGGCAGGGTGCCGGAAAGAACTTCAGACCCCCCTGATCTAGGGATGATGGTGGCGGCGGGTACAGACGGTTTCGTGGAGATTTGATCGGGTGCCTAGGGTTTCTGCATCGGGGGCTTCTTATAGGCGAAGGGGGAGGCTGAGGCGGCGGCCAGGGGACCCACACCCCTCCCAGGCGCGGGGTTGGGCCCACCCGCACCTAGGAGGGTCTGGGCGCCCTGGCCCGCCTCTCCTGCTCCCCTCTGGACTTCTTGTTCCCCACGGAAAGTAATTGACTTTGGCGTTTGTCCCGTCCAATTTCGAGAATATTTCTTTACTAACTTTTCTGAAACCAAAAATAGCAGAAAACAGGCATCTGGCACTGTGGCAACTTGTTAATAGGTTAGTACCAGAAAACATGTAAAAAGCACCTCAAAGTGTAGACAAAGCAAAGTAGATACTAACAAGCATGGAGCATCAAAAATTATAGATATGTTTCCTATGTATCAGCATCCCCAAGCTTAACTCCTACTCGTCCTCGAGTAGGTAAGTGATAAAAGAATAATTTTTGAGGTGACATGCACCCTCACAGTAAAGATCCAATCATTTGCAAGCATTGAAAGCTGGGATCAAAGAACTCTAAACATGTGCATGAAAGATGGAGTTCTAACAATAGGACATAGTGAAAGTACAAAGGAAGTTGCCTAGAGGGGGGTGAATAGGCTTTTAAAATTATTACAGTTTAGGCTCAAGTAAATGCGGAATAAAACTAACGTTTAATTTATTGAGCACAAAACCTAGCCACTAAGTTCACCTAGGTGCACCAACAACCTATGCTAAGCAATACAAGCAACAAGGTGATAGCAAGGTATAAATACTTCAAGCACGATGGCTATCACAATGTAACATGCATAAGTAAAGGGTTCGGTTGAGAGATAACCAATGGACGCGGAGACAAAGATTTGTTTCCCGAAGTTCACTTCCAAAGAAGCTACGTCTCCGTTGGAGAGGTGCGATGGCGCAATGCTCTCTGAACGCCACAAATGGCTCACCTCGAGGTGTGGTGGCTCGATGCTCATCCAACGCCACACAAGGCCTCACCCCAGATGCGAAAGCACGCAACTCACCGACGCCACAAAAGGCTCACCCTATTCTCCCAAGTGCGCACCACAAAAGGCGGGCACTTGCTCCACTATGGGACGCTTGAGGGAGGTCACCGAACCCGTACAAGATTGGGGCTAACTCCACAACTCAATTGGAGGCTCCCAACAACAAAGCCACAAAAGTCCAACAATGCCACAAAAGGCCAACAACGCCACAAAAGGCTACAATACCACAAAAGGTCAACAAGACCACAAAAGGTCAACAATCCAACCACACAACCGTCTAGGGTTCCAAGGAACCCAAGAGAAACAAGCTCACAAGCTTGAACTCACCGAATCTCCGAGGAGAACTCAAAAATATGCACCAAATGCAAGGGCAAGTCCTTCTCCCCCAAATTCCAACAAAGCTACAAAAGCTATTGGGGGAATAAGGGAGGAAGAACACAAGAGTAGAACTCAAAACTCTCCAAGATCTAGATCCCAATGATTCCTTCACAAAGAAGGGATTTGACTTGGGGGGATTGTAGATCTAGATCTCCTCTCTCAAATCCCTCAAAAAGATGCAAGAATCATAGGAGGGGAAAGGTAGAGGGAAAGCTTCTTCAAGGTTGACAATGGAGGAGAGAGAGAAAGCCAAGAACCAAGAAGAAAAGCTAGTACCCACGAAGGGGAAGAGGAGCCCCTTTTAAAGGGCTCCCAGATCTGCCCGTTATGGGCATTCGCGACTCCTGGCCGGAACTTCCGGTGGGAGGCCGGAAGTTCCGGTGGCACACAGCCAACGGTCAAAAACTGCAGAGCGAGAAACTGAAAAAGCGAATCCTGGTCGGAACTTCCGCCGGTTCACCAGAACTTCCGGTGGGAGCAAAACTTCCAGTGGAAGTTTCGACAGAAGTTCTGTCAAATAGACATATTCAAAACAGAAGGTTACTGAACGTGAGCGGAACAAGAGCCGGAAGTTCAACCGGAACTTTTGGCGGCAACTAGGCCTGAGCGGAACCGGTCTGGCCGGAACTTCCGGTGGGAGCGAAACTTCGGTTGAAATTCGTGAAGTTCCGTCAAATAGCACATCCAAAAGCGAAGGTTCTTGAGCGTGGCGGAAGACCCGGAACTTCCACCGGAACTTTCGGCGGCAAAGATGCCCTAGCGGAACTTCCGGTGGGAAGCCGGAACTTCCGGTCAGGTAAATTCCAGAAACCAGAAAACCAGAAACGCAATAACTTTTGCATCCGAACTCCAAACGGGATGAAACCAATTTTGTTCGAAATATTGGGTATCACCTTGGGAGAAAATATCATGAATATATATGTGAACTATCCCCCAAGGTGTGGAGCCGGAAAACTCGCAAGATCAAAAACCGCAATAAGATATGCAAGTGAAATCCTTAGATGATGAGCTAGAGCTTGTTATGATGGTGACCACAAGCTCTAGATCCTCTCATGGACAAGAACCAAATAACAACCAAGAAAGATGATGCTATGAATGCAAAGGTTTGAGCTCTCTCCGAACGATGCAGACAATACACCCGCTTGAGAGCCCCTCTTGTATCTATCCTAAACCCGGTCTCCCAACTAACAATACGAGACCGGCAAAAGAAAAGCCCTATCAAGAACATACCTTTGCCTTGAGCATCCCACTTGAACTTGATGTAGACCGTCTTGTTCTTCTATAGTGGGAACACCTTTCTTGTATGCTCTTGCTTGATGAAGATGAAGACTTGCAAATTGCTCCCCCATACTCCATGGGGAAACCTCTTCTTTGAACTTGTCTTCATCATTCCATGAGCACGAGGATGGCAAGCTTCAAGCATGAGATCTTCTAGAGATGGCGCATCTTGAGCTCGCCCTTCTTCATACCTACTTGAGGTTGATCCATCTTAATGCAACTCTTTGCACATGCCTTGATCGACCTTCAAGCTCCTTCTTTCTTCATGATTCCAATGGGCACAAAGCTCTTGGACATTTCTTCATCTTCCAACCTTGAGACCAACACATGGCCCAAGCGATGCCAATGGACAAACCTACAAGTGAAACTCAATTTACACATTAGTCCATAGAGATTGTCATTAATTACCAAAACCACACATGGGGCATACATGCCCTTTCACATAGTAACTATGCATGCAACATGACAAGCTACAAACAAAGATCATGAATACCATGCATTGAAAAATGTTTGTTTGTTTCACATATAGAAAATATAGCATAGTGGCAAACAGCTTTCCCTCATAGAGTAGCAATATAGATGCATAGGACACCTTCAAAGTTCACAAGGGTGACTAGAGAAAAATATCACAAGAACAAGTAATATCACAATATGCATCAATCAATAAGATTTGGAACACTGCACACAGAATGACAACTATGCTCTCTTAATGGTGCCTAAAGGTAGAAGGTGGAGACTCAATAGTGGTGGAAGAAAAGCCTTTTTGTAAAGGAAGCAGGGATTACAAGTTTCAAAAGGAGCATCCAAAAATTATGGTACTTGTTAGCTTTCATCCCTTATTGCCCCTATCATAAGCATCTTGAAGTGGTTAAGGTTAAAGTGACAAAGATGGAGTATATGCTTGACGAAGTATAAGTTGGCAATATCAAGTCCCTTGAATACGAGGGCCACACCTCATGCATACTCAACTTTGGGCCCATGTAAGTTCTTGTCATTGTAAGTATTTGCATATCATTGAGAACCGCCAACGGGGTACCCCTTGCACATGGTACAGGAGCTTTCCCATAACCAAAATGACAAGGCAAGCCGACAATGAGCATCTCGGCAATCTTCTTATGTACCATGGGAATATGGTTCTTTTTTCTCTCTTTCATCTTTTCTCAATGTGTCTCTTTTTTATAAGAAGAATGCTTCATAGATGTCACTATGGTGATGCTGCAAGTTTCCACCATAATTAGGCATGGCTTAGGCTAGCGGCCCAGGCGTTTCTTTAACACAGGATACAAAATCCATGGACTTACAAGTTCCCTCTTTATTTCACACCGGTGACATCCATAGACAAAAGAGCATGATATCAAATGAGTACAAGGTACAAGTGCAATGTTGAAAATGTTCCCCGTGACAGCACGGTTCTGTTAATTCCAACGTATAAGTGCAAGCATATACAACAAAGTTGTCATAATGGTTCAAGTTTATTAGTGGCAAATAATATAAAGTGTGCCATCAAGTTTGTGAGGGCTTTAATCACTAAGTTTTCACATAACAAAATAGTTTTTAATTGAAAGATAGCTGAAAACAAGAATATGCTTGGAATGGTGTAACACACCATGCATAGGAGTTTATAGTGGACACTTTGGAATAACTTGGTTTCTTGGGAGTTGTAAGCATGAGTATATCTTACTCATAAAATTGGAGGCTAGCAAAAGACTGGGAGCAACCAACTAAGAGAGCATAATAGCCATAATCATGCAGTGCAACAAAGAATTACTAATCAAAGCAAATAGTGGTACTACAAGTCAAGGAGTAAATGATCATAGAGGCTAATGGTGACTTGTCAAAGTCATAACATGGTGTGATCATGTGCCAAGTCCACCCAAGCAAAGCATCAAAGGATAATACCACAATACTATGCTTTTGCATGCTAAAACAACGCATAATTTCTTCAAGGCACACTAAGCAATCTAAATTGTTTGGAACAAGACATGCTACAGCAATAATCACTAAGCATAATGCCAAAAAAATACCTAGAATGTCATGCTAAAGTCTAAGTCACAGTTAATGCAAGCTCCTCTTGCACTTCAAGCAAGAACTTACTACTCCTTTCCAACACCAAGCAACTTACTTGCAACAACATAACGATAACGGGGGGCCAAACTACTTTATTCGAGCAAAATAAACAATCTAAGCAAAGTAAACGAAAACTAAGACGCTCCAAGAACAACACAGCTATGCATGAAACAATAAAAACGAAGTGTCTAGACAGACCTGAGCTTTTTATTGATGAAGAAGGGAATGCCTTGGGCATCCCCAAGCTGTGACGCTTGTATATCTTGGATATTTCTTGGGGTGACACCGTGGTTGCATCCCCAAGCTTGAGATTTTGTCTATTCTTCATATCATTGCATCATTCTCTCTCTACACCTAAAATTTTTCCTTCACACAAAACTTCACACAATCTTCATTAGCAACATTAGTTAATTCAAAAGATATTAGACCTCTGGCAAAGCTTTGGAACAGCAAGGCTTTTCACTAAAAACACAAGATACTGTAGTAACTCCTTCAAAAAGCTCAGTTCACCTAAACAGAACTCATAAAGGAATCAATAAGAAGTAAATGCAAATAATGACAGAAATCTGTCAAAACAGACTAGCAGGTAGAAACCGATTTTTTCGAACATATTCTGTCGCTCAAATCAAAAAGTGTTGAACTAACTAAAGTTATCTAACATACTGGGGGATTTATTCATAAATTTTGATCTCAATCTGAGTTACTGAGACTCCTCGCGATTTTTTTTGGTGGAGGACAGAAATTTGTTTCAGGACAGCAACTCCCAAATCTTTACTTCCCTCTCATTAGAGGTCATTCTTGGCACAAAAGGCAAATAAAAAGGATAAGGAGAGGTCATTATTGAAGTAATAACTTCCGAGACTCAAGGAAACTCTTGGGTTATCTCCCAACAAGTACATTTCTTTAACGCCTTTAAGTTAGGCACAAGAAGCAAGAAGAATCAAGTATTTTCAAATGAAGCATTAATATCCATACTTGCAAAGTCTTCAACTATGAAAGGTATCTCATCCAAATGGGTTTTGGAGGATCCCTTCTCATCTCTCTTTGGTCTACTACTTTCATCAAAAAGATTTTCAGGAGCAATCCAATCAAAATTCTTTTCAAAGGCTTCATGCATTCCAACAAGCTTAAAGGGTATGGGTATCTTAAATTCTTCTCTAGGCTTAGCTTTATCAGAAATGCCCACAACATCTACACTTGAGCCTAGCATATTGAAACGCTCAAAGACCTTTTTGGCTTCCCTAGCAACATCATGAAATTCTTTTGATAAAGTTTCAAGGATGAATTCTCTCTTTTCAGCATTTTCTTCTTCTTTTAGTTTTAGGAACAAGAATTGTATGAAGGGGTTAAGGCTAACAAAGCTAGCCTCCAACATATGAACTAAAGAAGCTGCAACAATCTCATAATTAGGAGCAAGTTCTGCTATAGATTTATCCTCAATGTCATCATGCTTGCTAACATGATTAAAAAATTCTTCAATATTATATTACCCAATTATGGAGCCACTACCTATTGCAAGATCTTTCAGGGCGAACTTGGGGAGCAACATGGTGAGCTAGAGCAAGGTGGCAACTGGAGTAGGAACTAATTTTTTGTGTTTTTGAATAAAGGAAGCAAACCAAACTAGACTAATTTTTTTGGATTTTTTGAAATGAGGCAAACAAAACCAAACAAAAGAAACAAAGCAAACTAAAAACAAAGTAAAGAGAAAGGAAGTGAAGGACTCCCCTAGTGAAGACGTCCTTAGCCTCCCCGGCAACGACGCCAGAAAATAGCTTGATGGCGCCCACCACTTGCCGTGGGATGCTTCGTTGGAAACCCCAAGAGCAAGGTATGAAGCAGCACAGCAGCAAGTTTCCCTCAGTAAGAAACCGAGGTTATCGAACCAGTAGGAGGAAGGAAACGTCACACAGGTGTTTCTAGCAACGTGGAGACCTGCACAACACAAACTCAAGACTTTGCCCCAATGAATCAGTGAGGTTGTCAAGCTCACCGGTTTGCTGTAACAAAGGATTAAACATATGGTGTGGAAGGTAATGGTTTGCAGCAAGTAAACAAGTAACAGTGGAAGATGTATCAATGGTAAAGATTGGACCGGGGTCCATAGTTCACTAGAGGTGCTCTCCTTAGATAAACAACATGGCATGAAGGGTAAACAAATTACAGCAGGGCAATTGATAGGAACTGAGCAAGGCATAACAATGCAATTACTAGTCAGAAAGATCCTATGAGATTCGATTGGGCAATACAACAAGATACATAGACCGCCATCCAACTGCATCTATGACTAGAAGTCCACCTTCAGGTTATCATCGAACCCCTCCGATTAAGTTGCAAGCAACAGAAAACTGCTTTAAGCAAAGTGTGTAAGGTAAACAGTCCACATGTTCTATGAACAAGAGACCGTTGTTTTTTCCCTAGTAGCAACAACACATCTACAACCGAAGAGATTATTGTCACTTCCCTTGGAAACTAGAGGCATGAACCCACTATCGAGCATAAATACCCCCTCTTGGAGTCACTAGCAACTACTTGGCCAAGATAGCTACTAACAACGGAGAGCATGCAAGATCACAAACAACACAGACATGATAGAATCATAAAGACAAAACCATTAATCAAACCAACGTAATAACCTCAATATCTATCGGATGCCCGAAAACATAACATGCATGATTACAAATAGATTAGATCTTGATCATGAACGGAGCTCACAAGATCTATACATGGAAGCACAAAGGAGGAGATACAACCATCTAGCTACTACATGGACCCATAGTCCAAGGTGGAACTACTCGCACATCATACCGGAGAGAAGGCCTCCGGGATGATCCCCCCTCCGGCAGGGTGCCGAGAAGAACTTCAGATCCCCCCAATCTAGGGACGATGGTGGTGGTGGCTAGAGACGGTTTTGTGGAGATTTGATCGGGTGCCTAGGGTTTCTGCATCGGGGGCTTCTTATAGGCGAAGGGGGAGGCCGAGGCGGCAGCCAGGGGACCCACACCCCTCCCAGGCGCGGGGTTGGGCCCACCCATGCCTAGGGGGGTCTAGGCGCCCTGGCCCGCCTCTCCGGATCCCCACTGGACTTCTTGTTCCCCACGGAAAGTAATTGACTTTGGCGTTTGTCCCGTCCAATTCTGAGAATATTTCGTTACTAACTTTTCTGAAACCAAAAACAGCAGAAAACATGCATCTGACACTATGGCAACTTGTTAATAGGTTAGTACCAGAAAACATATAAAATCACCTCAAAGTGTAGACAAAGCAAAGAAAAGTATATACAAACAAGCATGGAGCATCAAAAATTATAGATACATTTCCGACGTATCACATAGTGATTTAGTCCTTCGACCGTGAGATCATATTAATTACTGTCTCCCGAGGCTACTTTGATCACATCAACCGTCATGTCTATAACTGGGTGGCCATAAAGGTGTGTATTGGGTATTTTAGAGGAATCTTTATCAAGACCGGGATTTTCCCATCAGAGTGACCGATAGATACCCTGATTCCACTTGGTGATATTACATCTACAAGTTTGCAAACATGTGACTAGGCCACGGGGATGTAATATCACGGGAACAAGTAAATATGTTTGTCGGTAACAAGATTTAACTAGGTATATAGATACCAAAGATCAAATCTTGGACAAACTAAGTATCATAGAGCAAAGGGAATGAGACTCGATGTTCAAGGTTCAAGTGATCAAGTTAATCGTGGAATGCATGGGGATGACATGGGTATGCCTAATAGGCACCCAACTATAGGCTACCTGGAGCGGCTCAACAGAAGGCCCACTCGACGACCTACCAAATTCCGTGAGACCATGACGGTTCAGCTGAAACGAACCCCATATGGACACGGACTCCCAAACACGCAAGACAAGGAAATATTAAGACTAGAGTTTGAATCCAACTTGTAACCTACTCATATCGGTACCTGAGACCTAGCCTCCCCATATATAAAGGCTAAGAGGGTCCAACGAGGAGGCAATCCTCTCCCATAGTAGATCTACAGATCTAGACTCACCTCATATCCTAGCATACACCACGCCAGATCCAATCTACGCACCCCTGTAACCTTCGATTCTGCCATCAATCAAGAACAGACAAGCAGGAGTAGAGTTTTTCCTCCGGGGGCCTGAACCTAGGTAAACCTCGTGTCCCCGTGTTGCTTGTCTGTTAGTGATACGCCCAATTTGCATCACCTTTCTATATCATAATTTACCTATATTCATTGATATTTGTCTTATTATGAGGTATTACTTATGGCTTTTCATCTGTTTATGCATGTTGGATGATTCCTGGAGGATGGACTGCCGGAGTCTGGATTCTGATGAAAAATAAGGCGTTTCGGTGCAATTTCGCAAAGATAAAAAATACCAGAAAAATATGGAAACATATTATTTTACAAGAAGACGAAGGAAGCCAGAAGGAGGAGCGAAGAGGGGCCGCATGGGGGCCCACACCCCCTAGGCGCAGGCCCACCTGACCCCGCGCCTAGGGCAGGTGTGGCCCACCTTCCCGGCCTCCGACTCTGCCACTTCGCCTATATCTTTCCTACGGAACCCTAAGCCTCGGGAGCAACCACGGATAGATTTCCACCGCCTCTAGGGGCCAGAAAACACTGAGAGAGAAAGATCTCTCGGGCAGACAGATTTCTGCCATGGAAATTCCTTCCCGGATAGGGGAGACCGTCACCATCAACACCATCATCAAGCTAGGCTTCATCGGGATCATCATCACCATCATCTCCACCAGCACCATCATCACCACTCCGTCCCGCTATAACAATTGTGTTGGATATTGCTTTAGTTCTTAGGGGAAACTTTCCCGGTGTTAATTACTATTGTAGTTGATGCTTGTGAGTGGAACCATTGGATTATTGTTTATGTTCAGATTGTTATCCATTATCATATCATCTTTGATATTGATACATATGATGTCTCGTGAGTAGTTCGTTGTGTTCTTGAGGACATGGGAGAAGTCATGTTGTTAGTAGTGAATCTGTGATGAGTTATTATTCAATGTTTTAGTATTTAAGTTGTGGTGCTATTCTTCTAGTGGTGTCATGTGAACGTCGACTACATGATACTTCACCATTTATGGTCCTAGGGGAATGCATTGTGTATTTGGATACTAATTGTGGGGTTGCCGGAGTGATAGAAACCTGAACCCCCGTTAGGACACCTTTGCACAAGGGAGCGTAGGATCTCAGAGTTTAAGGTTGTGGTTAGATTTATATCTTAATTACTTTCCTGTAGTTACGGATGTTTGCAGGGGGTTTAATCACAAGTATGTATTAGTCCAAGTAAGGTCGGTACATTAGCATAGGTTTACCCACACAACACTTACAACTCCAAAGAAGAGTACTCAGCTATTTGAAGCGAAAGCACTTGACGGAATTCCCATGTGTCCTCGAGAACATTTGGTCCTTATAAGTATTTTCACCGTCTTGTCCTTTGCTAAGAAAGGATTTGGCCACTTGCTTCGTTTGTTCATTGTCTTTACTACTTGCTCTTTGTTTTGTTGCCTTATCAGAAAACCACTAAAATCCGTTTGCTAAGTATTCACAGGGATTTCCTGCTCCACACCACTATTCAGCACCTTCGGCTCCTCGTTGGGATCGACACTCCTATTTATCGAAAGTAATACGATACACCCCCTATACTTGTGGGTCATCAAGACTATTTTCTGGCGCCGTTGCCGGGGAGTGAAGCGCTATTGAAGAGTGGAACTGGTAAGGGAAACTTTTACTATGAGTATTGATTTTGTTACTGCTTGTTACTTTGTTTCCAATATGGATAACCCACTTGGTTTTCTGTTTGGGAAAACTACTACCACTGCTAGGGTAGTAGATGAACCACCTCCTGTTGAGATAGATCCTTTTAAGATACCTACAAGTATTGTTAATCGTGTTATGGATAATTATTATTTTGGGGATGGAACTGTCCATCCCGGTGATCACTTGCTTTTTATCCATGAATTATGCGGGTTGTTTAAGTGTGCAGGTATCACAACTGAACAGGTGAAGAAGAAGTTACTCTCTATATCCTTGAAAGGGAGAGCTGAAGAATGGTATAAGCTGCTGAAAAATGGACAATCCATGGAATGGGAGGATATGGCATCTCTCTTCTACTCTAACTTTTATCCTCCCAGTGAAATTCATAAGGATAGAAATCTTATATATAACTTTTGGCCTCTTGATGGAGAAAGTACAACTCAAGCTTGGGAGAGACTGAAGTTACTAATGCTTAAATGTCCTATTCATGAACTCCCTAACAATATTATTCTCAATATTTTTTATGCTAGGCTTTCTCTTCATGATAAAGATTTACTAGATGCTTATTGTGCTGGATCATTCACACGTATGAAGGAAGAAGCTAAATGGGATCTCTTAGACCGTATTCAAGATAACACCGAGGCTTGGGAGAATGACAAAGGAAGAAAGTCAGGTATAAACTATGATTATGAATGCATTAAATCTTTTATGGGAACTGATGACTTCCATGATACTAGCAATGAGTTTGGTATTTATCCTCAAGTTCTTGCAAAATGTTCTAATGCCTTTGCAACTTACGTAGAAATTCCCAAAAAGAAGTGGAATAAGTACCATGCTCCTTATAAAGATGTTGTTAATCATGTTCCTGCTAGCATAGAAGTTTGTACCGTTGATCCTATTTTGCCTGAACCTTATGTTGAGAAAATCCCTTTTCCCTCCAAGGTAAGGGAGCATTATATTATGGCTAATGTGGTTAGCAAAAGCGCAAAGAAAACTATAGGGTCCGATGAGCTTATTGATATTGAGCCTGTGGTAGCTATTGTGAAAGATCGTGTCACTAGAAATATAGAGGATGAGCATATTGTCTTCTGTGAACATGCTACTAATATTGTCTCTCATCCTAGTAAGGCTAGAAAAGCTAGTGTTCTTGTGCTTTCTGTTAAAATTGGTGATCATTGCTACTATGGTTTATGTGATATTGGTGCTAGTTCTAGTGTTATTCCTTATGAGCTTTACAGGGAAATTATGCATGATATTGGTCCTTGTGAGCTTGAAGACATCGATGTGGTTATTAACCTTGCTAATAGAGAGTAAGTTTGCCCCATTGGCATTGAAAGAGATGTGGAGGTCCTTTGTGGTAATATTAAATATCTTGTTGATTTTCTAGTACTTGGTAAAGAAGCTAGTAAAACCTGTCCTATTATCTTTGGTAGACCCTTCCTTAATACTTGTGGGGCTATCATAGATTGTAGGAAGGAAAAAGTTTTGACTAAGTTTGCTGGAGAATCTTATGAGTTTAATTTTTCCAAATTTGCCAAAACTCCTTACGAAAATGAACTGCCTGATGAGGATTTTAGGGTTGAACAACTTTCTGCTATTTCTCTTGCTCCTAACAATGCCTTGCAGCAATTTATGGAAGATCATGAAAGTGATGTCTTCATGAAAGAAAGAAAGAAATGAGATTGACGAGCTTTTCCTTCGTCAGCCGGAACAACTTAAGCATAATCTACCTGTGGAAGATTCGGGTACCACACTACCACCTAAAGGGGACCCTGTTTTTGAATTAAAACATTTACCTGATGATCTTAAATATGCTTATCTTGATGATAAGAAAGTATATCCTGTTATTATTAGTTCTAACCTTTCAGGAAAGGAAGAAGAAAGGTTATTGGAGATATTGAAGAAACACCGAGGAGCTATGGGCTATACTCTTGATGATTTAAAGGGGATTTCTCCTACTATATGTCAGCATGCTATTAATATAGAACCTGATGCAAAACCAGTTGTTGAGCACCAACGTCGTCTAAATCCTAAGATGAAGGATGTGGTAAGAAATGAGGTATTAAAACTCCTTGATGCTGGTATTATTTGTCCTATTGCTGATAGTAAATGGGTTAGCCCTGTTCATTGTGTTCCCAAGAAAGCGGGAATAATTGTTGTGCCTAATGAGGATAATGAGATTATACCCCAAAGAGTAGTGGTTGGGTATAGAATATGCATTGATTTTAGAAAGATTAATAAATTTACTAAGAAAGATCATTATCCTTTGCCCTTTATTGATCAAATGCTTGAGAGGTTGTCCAAAAATACTCACTTTTGCTTTCTTGATGGTTATTCTGGGTTTTCTCAAATTGCTGTGAAAGCACAGGACCAAGAGAAAACTACTTTCACCTGTCCTTATGGTACTTATGCTTATAGGCATATGCCTTTTGGTTTATGTAATGCTCCTTCTACCTTTCAGAGATGTATGTCTGCTATCTTTCATGGTTTTTGTGAAGAAATTGTGGAGGTTTTCATGGACGATTTTTCCGTCTATGGAACTTCTTTTGATAACTGCTTGCACAACCTTGATAAAGTTTTGCAGAGATGTGAAGAAACCAACCTTGTTCTTAATTGGGAGAAATGCCATTTCATGGTTAATGAAGGGATTGTTCTTGTACACAAGATCTCTAAAAGAGGCATTGAAGTTGGCGGAGCCAAAATTGAAGCAATTGAGAAGATGCCTTGTCCTAGAGACATTAAAGGTATTCGTAGTATCTTTGGTCATGCTGGTTTCTATAGGAGGTTTATTAAAGATTTCTCCAAAATTTCAAAGCCGCTTACTAATCTTCTTCAAAAATACGTATCTTTTTTTGATGATGATTGTAAGGAAGCTTTTGAAACTTTGAAGAAAGCTTTGACAACTGCTCCTATTGTCCAACCACCTGATTGGAGTTTATCTTTTGAAATAACGTGTGATGCTAGTGACTTTGCTGTTGGTGCTGTCCTTGGACAACATGTTGACAAGAAGTTAAATGTCATTCATTATGCTAGCAAGACTCTGGATGCTGCTCAAAAGAATTATGTTACTACTAAAAAAGAGTTCTTAGATGTAATATTTGCTTGTGATAAGTTTTGATCTTATATTGTTGATTCTAAGGTTACTATTCATACTGATCATGTGGCTATTAAGTACCTTATGACAAAGAAGGACGCTAAGCCTAGGCTTATAAGGTGGGTGTTGCTTTTGTAAGAGTTTGATCTACATATTGTGGATAGGAAAGGTGTTGATAATCCTGTTGCTGATTATTTATCTCGTTTGGAAAACATTTCTTTTTACCCTTTGCATGTTAATGATAGTTTTCCAAATGAGCAGTTAGCTGCAATAAGGGTAAGTCCACATGAGAGTCCTTGGTATGCTGATTATGCTAACTTTATTGTTTCCTAGTATTTGCCTCTAACCTTTACAGCTCAGCAAAGAAGGAAATTCTTTTATGATTTAAGGCATTACTTTTGGGATGACCCACACTTATATAAAGAAGGAGTAGATGGCATTATGCGAAGATGTGTTCTATAATTTGAACAACAAGAGATATTGAGAAAATGTCATGGCAGTGCTTATGGAGGACATCATGCTGGGGATAGGACTGCACAAAAGGTTTTACAATCTGGATTTTATTGGCCTACCCTTTTTAAAGATGCAAGGAAGTTTGTCTTATCATGTGATGAATGCCAACGAGTAGGTAACATCTCTAGACGCAATGAAATGCCTATGAATTATTCTCTTGTTATTGAACCTTTTGATTATTTGGGATTTGACTTTATGGGGAATTTTCCTCTTCAAAAGGGTATACTCATATTCTTGTTGCTGTTGACTATGTTACAAAGTGGGTAGAAGCCATACCTACAAACAGTGTTGATGGTAAGACCTCTTTGAAATGCTTAAAGATGTCATTTTTCCTAGGTTCGGTGTGCCTAGATATCTCATGAATGATGGAGGCTCTCATTTTATTCATGGGGCTTTTAGAAAAACTCTCGCTAAGTATGATGTAAACCACATAATTTCTTCAGCTTATGACCCCCAAACTAGTGGGCAAGTAGAACTTTCCAATAGGGAAATTAAATCTATCTTGCAGAAGACTGTCAATAGATCTAGAAAAAATTGGGCTAAAAAGTTGAATGACGCTTTGTGGGCTTATAGAACTGCTTATAAAAATCCTATGGGGATGTCTCCTTACAAAATGGTCTATAGGAAAGCTTGTCACTTGCCTTTAGAATTAGAACACAAAGCTTATTGGGTAGTGAAAGAGTTGAATAGAGATTTTAGACTTGCTGGTGAAAAAACACTGCTCGACTTAAGTAATCTAGATGAGTGGAGAGGTGAAGCTTATGAAAATGCTAGGCTTTTTAAGGAAAAAGTAAAAAAGGTGGCATGATAGAATAATTCTCAAAAGGGAGTTCCATGTTGGTGAGAAAGTTCTTTTGTATAGGTCTCACCTCAGATTCTTTGCAGGGAAACTACTCTCAAAATGGGAAGGACCTTTTGTTATCAAGGAAGTATACCGCTCAGGTGCCATCAAAATCTCTTCTCTAAAGGATGACAAAACACAGGTGGTTAATGGTCAAAGACTAAAACATTATATTTCTGGAGATTCTTATAATGAAGATGTGGATGCTATTCAAATGGTGACTTCAGAAGAATTTATCAGAAGCCAAACACCAGAAACTGCAAAGTTCGTCTTTGAATAGGTAAAAGTGGTGAAAACAGAAGGTTCGTGAAACTCCAATCTTTTATATTTTTGATGTTTTTAGTACATAAGGAAGACCACGATACGAAACTGAAGAGGAACCGGAGGCCAGGGTGGCCAAACCCGCCCTAGGCGCGGGCCTACCTTGCCCCACGCTTGGAGGGGGTGTGCCAACCCCGGGCGCCGTCTCCGCCTCGTTTCCATGTAAAAACCTTCCTTATGCCTTGAAACTTCATAATATATAACCCCCCGGGTTCCCCGAGGTTCTTGCATCGTGTTCTTGTCGTGTTTTCGTTTCGATCTGTTTCTGTCAGGAAAATTCTCAGATTTGGAGCCTCAATGTCTTCCTCTAGATCACCCACGGAGGATTCCTCTGCGGACGTCCTCAACCCGTACATGTATGTGTTGGAGATATGCCCAAGAGGCAATAATAAAGTGGTTATTATCATATCTTCATACTTATGATAAATGTTTACATACCATGCTATAATTGTATTAACAGGAAACATTAATACTTGAGTGATTTGTAAACATAAAAGAGTCCCTAGTAAAGCCTGTTGTTAAACTAGCTTGTTGGTTCATATATGATCATGGTTTCCTGATCATGAACATAGGGATGTTATTAACAACGGGGTCATATCATTAGGAGAATGATGTGATGGACATACTCCTATAGTTAAGCGTAGCATAAAGATCAAGTCATTTAATATAGTTCATTTGCTATAAGCTTTCTGATACATAGTAACCTAATTCCTTCGACCATGAGATCATGTTAATCACCATCACCGGAAGGATGCTTTGATGACATCAAACACCACACCGTAACTGGGTGGCTATAAAGGTGGCATTGAGTGTTCGGAAAGTATGGGTTGAGGCTCATGGATCAAGAGTGGGATTTGTCCATCCATATGACGGATAGATATACTCTGGGGCCTCTCGGTGGAATGTCATCCAATTAGCTTGCAAGCATGTGACTGGCTCACAAGGGATCACATACCACGGGAACAAGAAAAGAGTACTTATCAGTAACGAGGTTGAACTAGGTATGCAGAGATACCGACGATCAAAACCTCGGATAAGTAAACTATGGTGAGACAAAGGGAAATTGGTATCGTGTGTAAGTGGTTCATTCGATCGCAAAGTAATCGTAGAAATATGTGGGAGCCATATGAATTTCCAGATTCCTCTATTGGTTATTGATCGGAGAAGTGTCTTGATCATGTCCGCATAATTCACGAACCGTAGGGAGACACACTTAAGGATTCGACGTTGTTTGAGTAGTTATGGAATGATGAGTAAGAGACCGAATGTTGTTCGAGTCTCGATGGGATCCGGATATCACGAGGAGATCCGGAATGGTCCGAGAATAAGATTCATATAAGGAAAGTCATGTTTTGGGGTTGGAGAATGGTTCGGTGTTTTCATCGGAATGTTCTAGAAGGTTCGAATGTCCCACTCGGAGGGAAGGGTACATGAATGTGTCATACCAAGTTGGAATGATTGCATCATGTACTAGGTGTCATCGCTGAACAAAATAAAGGGTTTAATCAAATCCTAGTTTGAAAAGTCAAACGCCAATTTGAAAAGTCAAACGGCTATTTTGGAAGTGGAGGAAGGGAAACCTACTTGGGAGGAGTTCTCCTCCACCGCCGCCCTTGGGAAACCGAGTTGGGAGGGACTCCCCTTCCTGGCGCGCCTCCACCTATATAAGGAGGCGGGCGCCTCCTAGCACCCAACACCTCTACCCCAAAACCCTAGCCCGGCGCCGCCACCTCCTGCTGCCGCCGCCGCCTAGCTAACCCTAGCCACCGGCCAAGCCTCCTCCTTGGTGTGTCTAAACCCTAGATCACCGAGGGCTCTCTCATAGTCCACCATACTCGCTCCGGCTTAAGGCGAGCCCTCATGAGATATCCCTACTTCGGTACCTTGCAGTTGTCTTGCAGGAATAGCGAGGAGAGTGCTACAACCTCCACCGCTGCTGGAACAAGGGAGAGGAAGGTCTTCGTCGAAAATCTAACGTGTGACCGATCAAGGGAGCGCTGCCAGAACGCAGCGCCGGAAGGATCGTCTACGCGATCTTGAGATCGGGATGAGTACGACTACATCACCCACGAGAATCCGCTCTCATTAAACACTTTGGAATCTTCGAGGGTGAGTTATTCCATCGAATCGTTGCTACAATCTAGTAGATAGATCTTGGCTTGTTTGTTTGTATGCGGTAGAACTTTTTTTTCCATGCTACGAAACCCTACAGTGGTATCAGAGCCGTGTCTATATGTAGATCTGTTGCACGAGTAGAACACAATGGTCATTATGGGCGTTGATGCTTTTATTGTCGATTGCTTCTTGTGTACTTTGAATCTTGCGGGATGTTGGGATGAAGCGGCCCGGGCTAACCTTACATGACATCGTTCATGAGACTTGCTCCACGCTTGACATGCAACTTGTATTGCATAAGTGGCTTATGGTGCACGCTTCTCCCAGCATAGTTAAGATTCAATTTACAACAGGTGATTAACAATGCTAGTATCAATGTTGTGGTTCTTGTTCGTAAGTTAGAACGACACTTATTGAAAGCCCCAAACCACGTAAAACATGCAAAGAAAGTAGAGGCATCTAACTTTGTTTTGCAGGGGTGTGCAGTGATGTGATATGGCCATGATTGTGATTATATTTGATGTATGCAATGTTCCTTATTGTAAGTTGGCAACCGGCAGGAGCCATATGGTTGTCTTTAATTTATGTTAAGACCCGCGTGTCTATTCAAAGTAGTTTGAATAGTTGAAGCCGGTGGACGACAACCATGGAGAAGCGCCATTGACCTTGATGCAATGCCGGTGATGATGGAGATCATGTTCGTGCTTGAAGATGGAGATCAGAAGCACAAGAAGAAAGGCCATATCATATCACATATTATGAATTGCATGTGATGTTAATCCTTTTATGCATCTTGTATTGCTTAGTTCACGACGGTAGCATTATAAGATGATCCCTCAAGCACACAATTTCAAGTTTTAAAGTGTTCATCCTTAGTAAGCACCGTTGCTAAAGCTCGTTGTTTCGAAGCACCACGTGATGATCGGGTGTGTTAGATTCTGCGAGTGTATACAACGTGAGCAAGCCAGATTTGCTCATGCGGAAGCTAAGGTTTGATCTTGACGAGCCTAGCATGTATAGACATGGTCTCGGAACACGGATCACCGAAAGGTAAAGCATGAGTCATATAGTAGATATGATGAACATGTTGATTATTCGCCATTGAAGCTACATCAACTCTCGTGATGATCGGTTTTGATGTGGTGGATTTGGTTCGTGTGATCACTAGAACAATGTGAGGGATATTGTTTTGAGTGGGAGTTCAACAGCAATATGATTAAAAGTTGAACACTATTTATCATAAATTAAATCAAAGTGAATTTGCATAGTTGTTGTAGTCATTGGCATCTGTTTACCACCTTGCGCTTAGTTATAATTGAGATGATAGAACTATAGAATTCTGGTTAGTTACTTTACGAACTGGTATCGTATTGTTTTGAAGTGTTAATCTAAAGTTTAAAAGTCCCATTGCAAACTTTCAGTAAGTTTCGATTACTCCGTGAAATTTAATAGTTGGTATTAAATCAAGAGTAACAATTCCAGTGTTAGTATATAAGTATCATGTTTATCTTCATGATTCTTGATATTCAAAGGATTGTCTTAATATCAAGGTTATCTAGGATCTGAAAGAGTTGTTTCAGAAACCATGATGTGTGGAAGATATTGTGATATCTGAAACGAAGTTTTGGTTGCAACATGATAGAGTATAATATGGAAAAAGTCATGTTCTCATATTTGATGAGAATTTGCAAAGGGTTGGAGACACTAGTTGTCCTAATCCACCAAAAGGTTTTGGAGAGCAACATTATACTCGCGATTCATCTTTATAAGCTAAAAGTAGCTTGATCATGAATAATTCCATGATAAGGGTGAATATTTGATGTAGGTAAAATATTTACCACACCAAGAGATTACTAAAGAATGGAATTGGAAAGCACACCAAAAATTTGATGATGGTGATCTACTTCAAAGTGCAAGTCCAAAGACATTGGTATTTAATTACACACGCTTTGGACTATGTGTCATATGTATGACTCCACTATTGATGTTGATAGATTCTTTCAAACAGAAAAGGAAATACTGAAAGAGAATCTCATAAATATATGGCAGAAAAGAAAAGACTAGAATTGTTCAGTTTAAGTATATAGATGATATACATGTTATGGCTATATTCTTTGCTTATTAAACAATGTGGTTCTTAAATATTTGATACTGAATTTGTTGGTGTGAATTGTCATACGAAACAACACAATTCATGAACTACAATGGCCTAAGTAACTAGCAAAAGAATATGTGATGATGTTCATCGAGAACAAATAAAGGGTTATTGTGTTGCTCGTTAAACATCAAAGCTTGCCTTCAAGATTTGTTTTATTAGGTATTATGAGAACAAAAGGGTTGTTCAAATAATTGCCGTAATCCATAAAAGATGGATGATTCACAAATCTCGTTGGAGAAATCACATCCATAAAACTAGTGCTAAAAATGTCGAAAGACAAATTGATTGAAAGATCACTTAGGAAGTGCCATCGCTGTTTAAGAAACTCCATGTGGATGGAATTTTGGAGTCTTTTGATTTTTGATCACATGACACTTGTGAAACTTTCCTAGAGATAATTAAAACTTCGTTCATAGGCCAAAAGGGAACGAATGACTAGCTTATTGGAACTTGTACATATTGTTGTACGAAGTCCATTATGTGTAGTCAAGAGCGATGGATTTCAACTTCATATGCTTTCTCCGAAAATTTAAGTGAATATATGAATATTTACTTAATAAGGATGAAGTATGAAACATTTGAAAAGTTCAAAGACTTTCAAGATGAAGTGCAAAATCATTTGTAACAAGAATATAAATAGTTTATGATAAGATCATAAAGGAAGATATTTGAGTTACAAGTTTAGCATAATACCTAAGATTTAAGGAATCGTTCCGTGAATTTGCATGTCCCGAAACACCATAAGAGTATGGAGCGTTCGAGATATGTAATTAAACCTTGTTTGACATGGTAAGATCGAAGCTGTAATTCATAAAACTGCCATTATATTTTAAAGATTAAAAGCTTTAGAGACTACCGTTTTTCCACTGAAAAGAGCTCCATCATAATCCGTTGAAATGACACCATATAAAGTTATGGTTTGGGATAAAACCCAAGTTGTCCTTTCTTAAACATTGGCATGCTATGCATAAGAAAGATGTTTGCAACCAAAGTCGGATGAACCTGTCTTGTATGTTATTTCGAATAACTGTTCCTCCATAACATCGGAGACAAAAGTGTTTGTCACTTAGAACGTCAAGTTTCTTTGAGAAGGAATTTTTCGTGAAAAGATAAGTGGGAGGACAATAGAACTTTGATAAGGTTAAAAGAACCTTAGCTATATGTGCAAAGTTGCGCAGCGCCGAAAAGTGTTCCGAAGGCAGCAACAATGCTCATGGCTCACGTGCCTCAAAGGTTGTGGTTACGAAGGTCAAAGTTTCTATTGAACCAAGTAGGTCGAGTAAGCAATCAAATACCAAGATTTGAGGGTTGAATCATTATTTGAGAATAATGAACGTACTACATGCAAAGAAGCGATGATGGGCCCTGACTCCATAAAATGGCTTGAAGCCATAAAATCCGTGATAGTTCCATACACGAGAAGTCAAGTTTTGAACTTGAAGGACCCTCGAGAAAGGTGTAAGACCTTACAGTTGTGTTTGGATCTATAAATAAATAGACATGGATATTGCACATCTATGAAATAGTCGACATGTATGGAAAGAGTTCACAACAATGTTCAAAGGTTGACTATGACAAGATTTGATCTTTCATAGCGATATTTAGTCTAGACGGATTAATGTAGCAACCACTACATATAATTTTGTTATGTGGTAATTGAATAAACAAAACAAGTTCTTCTAATAGAATTGTTACCTAGGACATGTGCATAACGCGGTCCATAGGGTTTTGTTAATTCAAAGGATGCTAAAAGCATATGCAAACTTCAATGGTTGAAGTAAGCATCGCGGAGTTGGAATCTTCACCATGATGAAACTGTTAAAGGAGTTTAAATTCGTCAGAGATGATGAAGATGCTTGCATTTGCAAGAAATTAAGTGGGAGCGCTAAGACATGTTTCTAAAACATTATGTGGAAGACATATTGTTGATTAGAAATTATGTATCTTTTCTTAACACATATTAAGAATTTCATCCTGATGAAAGACTTAGGCAAAACCCAAATATTTGGCATCAATAGACGCTAATATGGCTGTGCCGAAAGTACATAGATGATATATTGAATGAGTTCAATATAGAAACTACAAGAAAGGTTCTTGTCGCACATAAAGGATTGAATAAGTTCAATATTGATGATATATTCAAGTGTATTGACACTTGGTAAGTGAAACAAAGATTCAAGTATAGATTGATACTTGATGTATGAAATCACAAAGAGTATTTATATCAATCATACTGTGATATGTACAAATCCAGATATGTCCTATGCTCTAAATGTTATGAGCATATACCAGAATGATTCATAAGATGATCATTGGACAATAGTAAGGATATTCTTATGATCTTTTGGAAGAACTAAGAGTATATTATTTGTAGAAGTGACAAATAGATGGTTAGTTCATTGTAAAAGTACTACATTGATACTAGTTTTGTCACAAAGTACAAATTAAGTTTATCTCAATCTAAACTAAGGGTGGCACAATATAATGGAAAGTAAGTTCCATAATGGATTTGGATGAGTTCCAAAGTTAAGACATTGTGACAGATACTACAACAAAAGGCTAAGTATATGACTGCTACTATAGCAGCTAAAGAGGGCATTTGTGTCAAGTAGTTTGTTATCAAACTAGGTGTAGTTCACAGCGGGATAATACTATGAAGATATATTGTACGACAATATTATCAACATGTTTTAACCCCAAAGAACTAAATGTCACACCAAAGGACCAAATTTGTACGAAGCCATCTCATTAAAGAATGAGTGATGCGTAGAGACGCAAAGACATGCAATTACACACGGACCTGGAAGTGTTAGATCCGGAGATCAGTTGACCACTAGCAATCGTGTACATACGACACCAGAAAGCCATAGGTGTTGAATACACAAAGGTTTGAAACTAGATTATTGACTCTAGTGCAAGTGGGAGACTGTTGGAGATATGCCCAAGAGGCAATAATAAAGTGGTTATTATCATATCTTCATACTTATGATAAATGTTTACATACCATGCTATAATTGTATTAACAGGAAACATGAATACTTGTGTGATTTGTAAACATAAAAGAGTCCCTAGTAAAGCCTCTTGTTAAACTAGCTTGTTGGTTAATATATGATCATGGCTTCCTGATCATGAACATAGGGATGTTATTAACAATGGGGTCATATCATTAGGAGAATGATGTGATGGACATACTCCTATAGTTAAGCGTAGCATAAAGATCAAGTCATTTAATATAGTTCATTTGCTATAAGCTTTCTGATACATAGTAACCTAATTCCTTCGACCATGAGATCATGTTAATCACCATCACCGGAAGGATGCTTTGATGACATAAAACACCACACCGTAACTAGGTGGCTATAAAGGTGGCATTGAGTGTTCGGAAAGTATGGGTTGAGGCTCATGGATCAAGAGTGGGATTTGTCCATCCATATGACGGATAGATATACTCTGGGCCCTCTCGGTGGAATGTCATCCAATTAGCTTGCAAGCATGTGACTGGCTCACAAGGGATCACATACCACGGGAACGAGAAAAGAGTACTTATCAGTAACGAGGTTGAACTAGGTATGCAGAGATACCGACGATCAAAACCTCGGATAAGTAAACTATCGTGAGACAAAGGGACATTGGTATCGTATGTAAGTGGTTCATTCGATCGCAAAGTAATCGTAGAAATATGTGGGAGCCATATGAATTTCCAGATTCCTCTATTGGTTATTGATCGGAGAAGTGTCTCGATCATGTCCGCATAATTCACGAACCGTAGGGACACACACTTAAGGATTCGACGTTGTTTGAGTAGTTATGGAATGATGAGTAAGAGACCGGATGTTGTTCGGAGTCTCGGATGGGATCCGGGATATCACGAGGAGATCCGGAATGGTCCGGAGAATAATATTCATATAAGGAAAGTCCTGTTTTGGGGTTGGAGAATGGTTCCAGTGTTTTCATCGGGAATGTTCTAGAAGGTTCCGGAATGTCCGACACTCCGAAGGGGAAGGGTACATGAATGTGTCATACCAAGTTGGAATGATTGCATCATGTACTAGGTGTCATCGCTGAACAAAATAAAGGGTTTAATCAAATCCTAGTTTGAAAAGTCAAACGCCAATTTGAAAAGTCAAACGGCTATTTTGGAAGGTGGAGGGGAAGTAGGAAACCTACTTGGGGAGGAGTTCCTCCCCTCCACCGCCGGCCCCCTTGGGAAACCGAGTTGGGGAGGGACTCCCCTCCCCTGGCGCGCCCCCTCCACCTATATAAGGAGGGGCAGGGTTGCCCCTCCTAGCACCCAACACCTCTAACCCAAAACCCTAGCCCGGCGCCGCCACCTCCTGCTGCCGCCGCCTAGGAAAGCCACGCCTAGCTAACCCTAGCCGCCAAGCCTCCTCCTTGGTGTGTCTAAACCCTAGATCACCGAGGGCTCTCTCATAGTCCACCATACTCGCTCCGGCTTAAGGCGAAGCCCTGCGAGATATCCTCTACTTAGGTACCATCGTTGTCAGCCGCGGAATCGCGAGGAGAGTGCTACAACCTCCATTGCCTGCTGGAACAAGGAGAGGAAGGTCTTCGTCGAAACCGAACGTGTGATGATTGTGGGAGCGCTAGTTAACGCAGCGCCGGAAGGATCGTCTACGCGATCTTGAGATCGGGATGAGTACGACTACATCACCCACGAGAATCCGCTCTCGTTAAACACTTTGGAATCTTCGAGGGTGAGTTATTCCATCGACTCGTTGCTACAATCTAGTAGATAGATCTTGGTTTGTTTGTTTGTATGCAGTAGAATTTTTTTGTTTTCCATGCTACGAAACCCTACAGTATGAGTTGAGGATTCATCCCAAAGAGTTGATCCTCAAAGAGGGGAAGGTACAAATGAAAGAAGTTCAAGGACCTAAAGGAGAAGGCAGTCTGGAAGACATGATGGAAGCATTAGAATAGGAAGTTTTCAAGTACAAGAAGATGACAGAACACGAAGTGGATGTTATTCACAAGATAAGTTTAGAGCTCATCACCAAGCACAAGAGAGAAGTTGATGAGCTCCGAGAAGAGATCTTCTCACTCCATCAGACCACCAATAAATTGCAAGCACAACTCTATGACATACAGAATTAAAACTGTGAGTATGAGGCTAGATTTGATCGCATAAGCTCTGCTGCTAGTTTCAGGATTGCAGAGACAAGGACATCCTTTTTAGATGGGGAACCTTTGCCTTGGAAGTTTTATGATGACAAGAGAACACCACCACCACCAAAGGAGTAATTCGTCATCAGGTTTGGCATCCCCTTGGCTTGTTCCAAGCTTGGGGGAGTGCCACGGTATCACCACCATTATCTTTTATCTTTTACCTTTTCAGTGGATTCATATCTGTGGTAGAGAGGTTATCTTATAGCTTGGTTTGCATGTGGAAGTATCTCTCCTTTAGTTGATTATCTATGTATCCCTTGGTGTGAGTGCCTTTATTGGATTATTAATGAGAAGTCTCATCTTTTACTTTTTGCACTTCTTATTTTAGTTTGAAATCTCTATTATATGATGGATCTTGTTGATCAATATTGGCACCACTTTGGGAGAATCAAGTGGATTTAAATTGGTTTTGGCAAATCAAGTTCTGGTCAGTAGCAATACTTTTTGAGGTTTGAAAGAAAAAGAGAAAAAGCTTACAGGTATTTTGTATCATTTGTTTTCTTTCTTGTTGGCTCAAAGATTAGTATTCTTTATTTAAGATATTTTTGTGTCTTCAAGGAAGATTGCATGTTTGGATTTATTACTTGTATGTTTGCTTGTTTCTTTCAACTCTCTTGCTTGCTACCCAGCCTTGCTAGCCAAAAACCTGTTTTGAGAAGGCATACTTCTCATGTTTCCAAATCCCTTGAACCAAAACCTTTGCCACTTGTGTCCACCATATCTACCTAGTAGCTTTTGCTATTCCAAGCAAATTCTCAAGCTTCATCTACCTTTTGAATTAAAAAGTATTTTGTTATGAGAAAACTAGTTAGTAAAGCTCTCACGAACTTGATGGCACACCTTATTTTCTTGCCCCTAATAGACTTGAACCATTGTGCCATCAAAGTTTGATATGCTTGCACCTATACGTTGGAATTAGTTGAACCGTGCTGTCACGAGGAACGTTTTCAACGTTGCACTTGTACTTTGTACATAGTTGATATTGTGCTCTTTTGTCTATGGATGTCAACGGTGTGAAATAAAGAGGGAACTTGTAAGTCCATGGAGTTTGTATCCTATGTTAGAGAAACGCCTGGGCCGCTAGCCTAAGCCCTGCTTAATCATGGTGGAAACTTGCAGCATCACCATAGTGAGCTATCTATGAAGCATCCTCAATAAAAAGCTATACATATAGTAAATAAAAAGATCGCTGAGATGCTCATTGTCTGCTTGCCTTGTCATTTTTGCTATGGGAAAACTCCTATACCATGTGCAAGGGTACCCCGTTGGCGGTTCTCATTGATATGCAAATACTTACAATGACAAGAACTTACCTGTGACCAAAGTTGAGTAGAATGAGGAGTGGCCCTCATATTCAAGGGACGTGAGATTGCCAACTTATATTTTGTCAAGCATATACTCCATCTTTGTGTATTTTAACCTTAATCATCTCAAGATGCCTATGATAGGGGCAATGAGGGCTCAAAGCTAGTAAGTACCATAGTCTTTTGGAAGCTCTTTATGACTTGTAATCCCTGCTTCCCTCTAAGAAGGGACCTTTCTCCCACTTCCAAGTTGAGTCAGTAAACCCACTTCCTCTCTTTCTCCAACAAGCATTTGAGTTGTTGTGTTTCAAGCATTCATATGGTGATTTATTCAATCATGTTCTTTATCCTGCTTGTTTGTTTGCACAAAACTCTTATCTATTGAGTATTACTTTGAAAGCCTTCACTTGTGAAAAACCTTTTTGAGCAAAGAGTGCTCCTGGTTTGAAACTTCTACAAAAATATTTTTGTAAAAAATTTTTTCCAGGTGTTCTCTGACCAAGAACAAGTTTGCCAATTCCAATTATGATTTATCTTTATGCATCTCTATTGTGACTGCTATACTTGATTGCAAGCTAAGTTATGTAATGGTGAGTTGCTTTCTTCTATGAGTTGTGCAATGGTAAGTGTGATGCTTCTTGTTCGTATTCTTTTATTGATACTTCACTCCATAAACCTGTGGACATGTTTACTGAGCTCGGTTTTCGCTTGGGGACAAGCGAAGTCTAAGCTTGGGGGAGTTGATACGCCCAATTTGCATCACCTTTCTATATAATAATTTACCTCTATTCATTGATATTTGTCTTATTATGAGGTATTATTTATGTTTTTTCATCTGTTTATGCATGTTGGATGATTCCTGGAGGATGGACTGCCGGAGTCTGGATTCTGATGGAAAACAAGGCGTTTCGGTGCAATTTTGTGAAGATTAGAAAATATGGAAACATATTATTTTACCAGAAGACAAAGGAAGCTAGAAGGAGGAGTGAAGAGGGGCCGCAGGGGTCCCACACCCCCTAGGTGCGGGCCCACCTAACCCCGCGCCTAGGGCAGGTGTGGCCCACCTGCCCGGCCTCCGACTCCGCCCCTTCGCCTATATCTTCCCTACGGAACCCTAAGCCTCGGGGGAGACCACAGATAGATTTCCGCCGCCTCTGGGGGCAGAAAACACCGAGAGAGGAAGATCTCTCCGGCAGACAGATTTCTGCCAGGGAGTTCCTTCCCGGAGAGGGGAGACCATCGCCATCAACACCATCATCAAGCTAGGCTTTATCGGGATCATCATCACCATCATCCACACCATCATCTCCACTAGCACCATCATCACCACTCCGTCCTGCTGTAACAATTGTGTTGGATATTGCTTTAGTTCTTAGGGAAAAGTTTCCTGGTGTTAATTACTATTATAGTTGATGCTTGTGAGTGGAACCATTGGATTATTGTTTATGTTCAGATTGTTATCCATTACCATAGCGTCTTTGATCTTGATCCATATGATCTCTCGTGAGTAGTTTGTTGTGTTCTTAAGGACATGGGAGAAGTCATGTTGTTAGTAGTGATTATGTGATGAGTTATTATTTAATGGTTTAGTATTTAAGTTGTGGTGCTATTATTCTAGTGGTGTCATGTGAACATCAACTACATGATACTTCACCATTTATGGTCCTAGGGAAATGCATTGTGTATTTGGCTACTACTAGTGGGGTTTCCGGAGCGACAGAAACCTGAACCCCCGTTTGGACACCTTTGCACAAGGGAGCGTAGGATCTCAGAGTTTAAGGTTGTGGTTAGATTTATATCTTAATTACTTTCCTGTAGTTACGGATGTTTGCAGGGGGTTTAATCACAAGTATGTATTAGTCCAAGTAAGGTCGGTATATTAGCACAGGTTCACCCACACAACACTTACAACACCAAAAAGAGTACTCAGCTATTTGAAGCGAAAGCACTTGACAGAATTCTCATGTGTCCTCGAAAACGTTTGGTCCTTATAAGTATTTCCACCGGCTTGTCCTTTGCTAAAAAAGGATTGGGCCACTTGCTCCGTTTGTTTGTTGTATTTACCACTTGCTCTTTGTTTTGTTGTCTTATCAGAAAGCCACTAAAAATCCGTTTACTAAGTATTCACGGGGATTTCCTGCTCCACACCACTGTTCAGCATCTTCTGCTCCTCGTTGGTATTGACACTCCTATTTATCGAAAGTACTACGATACACCCCCTATACTTGTGGGTCATCAGTTAGTCGTTCTGCGATCTCCAGCATCCCCTTCTTCTCCAAAATCCAATTCCATAACAATGGCATTAATGAGTCGAACCCTCGTCAATTGGCGCCGTCTGTAGGAACTGAGAATGCTGATGTTGTGATCGTGATGGCTCCATCACCGATGATCTACGACTCATCCATGGGGAAAAAATTATGCCCCGGGCGGGATCCCTCACCGCCGACCAGATCGCATCTGGCTCAGAGCCTCTTCGGCGTCATCATCTACATCAAACCGGTATTGTGATCAACACGGCCCTTGTATTAAGCTGATCTGAGTCAAAGATTGATAATTTTTTACGTTATCAAGCCTGCAGGCTCTTGCGATTTAAGTCACAACAGGATAGACTCGACAAGCGTTTTTCTCGTAAACGCGACTCACCCAAGTCGGTTCCGATTGAACGAGGCACTTACCAAATATGGTGCCAAAATCATTGGAGCGTGAGACAAGCAATTAAGTGAACAGAAGCAAATACACGATAAGTCCAAATCCCAAGTACCATAGAAGAAAAAGAGCTGTTTTGTAAGAATCGTGCATGGATCCTTTTCGGCAGGCTACTTTTCGTTAGAATCGGAGATGGGCTACTGCAATTTTTCATGTTCAGTTAAACCAAGTTGAATTGATCCGTGCTTTACAGCCCGTGACGCAACGTACAAGAAACCAAGAAATTAATTACGCGTGGTAATCTGACTAGATCACGAGGATCTTGGTCGTGTAAAATTTATTATTACATTTTTGGATTCGGCGACAGGTCAAATAAGACGTGAGAATGTTCCTTTGTTTGGAAGAAATACAAGGAAAGAAGAGAAGGGAACGTACTTGAGCTGACTGCATCGAGCAAAGCAAAAGCAATCATAGTAGCGGGATGAATAGAGCAAATCAGCCCAAAATAATGGCGAGCTACTAGGCTACATCTATCTCTTCGGGACTGTCCTCGCCGCAGATAACTTGGAGTCCATCGTGCGATCTGTTGTGGTCTTTAGCTATGGCGACCCTCTATCACATCATGTCGACTATGTTCGTCGCGCGACTCCATCGATCTCGACTATATCCACCGCTTCGACTCCAGCGACTCGTTGTGGTCTTCGGCTCCGACGACCTGGGAGCTTCCTCGGCATCGGCGACCCACTGCGGCCTTCGGTTGCGGTGACCCGCGGATGTAGCAACCCGACGCGATCTTCGATTGCGGCGACCGGTCGCATCGGCTTCAGGATCACGAATGAGGGGCTCTTCGACTCCAGTGACCCGCGGTGGTCTTTGGCTCCGACGATCCGGGGGATCCTTCGACTTCGGCGACCCGTTGCGGTCTTCGGCTCCAGCGACCCGCTGCGGTCTTCGACTGCGGCAATCTTCAGATCCGTAACTCGCTACCACCATCGACTTCAACAACCCGTCGCCCATATGACTTCGGCCCGCCGCGTCGACTACGTCCGCCGCGTGACCCGTTATCGCGTCTACTACGTCCGCTGCCGCATCATCTTTGCCACGACAGCCACCAATAAAGCTAAGTTTTCCTCTACTTAGAGTTGATTCCTTTTTAATTCGCACTCGAAACACTTGGGGGTTATGCCCTCTTCGAGTAACCTAATGTGACATCGGCTCCACGCTCTCGAGCACCTCATACGCAATAGCCCGAGTAGTTGATTCTTCCTGACTATCGAATCCTTAAACTCCGAGTACCTCGACAAAGTACTAAGACTAAGGGTAATCAGGCTAACGAAAAGTCCTAGCATACAGTGCAAAAGTGTCGACTTGATTGGCACCAGAATTTTACTTTATAAGCGACAGGTAAATATTCTTACAAGATACAAGTACTTCACAATTCTTTATGTTTTCTGCAGCTTACAAGGACGTCGACTGCGTCGAGATATTCTATTGGGTCCTCCAACAGGATTTGGCAAAACAACTGGCTACACCATACATCCAAAACCTGAGTCGAGTCACTCCTCAGATGGTTGCATATGTTGATGCTACAAAGACGAGATGCTGGCCACGCACCCGACAGACGCGACGTTGGTCGCACATCCGACAGAAGCAACGACGTCGACTTCATCTGGATCATCGAGTCCTTCCGGCTAAACGTCATGCAACAACGCTATGTCTACTCTTGGATCCTTATGCGTGAGACACTGACTCGATGCACTTCTAGGTCAGTGGTTTCTCCTTGCATGAGTCTCCATTCAAGTCTGCGACTCGACTAGACACTCAGAGGCTACTCCTATCAGGAGCACTGGACACGCACCCGATGTACTTCTGGGTCATCAGTACACCCACGAGATTATTGACTACAACTGCATCATACAAGACTCGAGTCTATACCCGAGTCTACGACTCCGTCAAACACTCAGGGGCTAATCAAAAGTAGAGTGTTGGTCGCACACATACAAGATATTCAAGTGGCACACTCCGATTCCTCATTTGAATCTACTACTCGAACAAGGACTCGAGGGATACTCCCATAGGGCATGCAGGCCGACATTCAAAAAAGCGTCGGTGTTGACGGCATTTGTAAGATCATCCGAAGAGCTTCCGAATCACCGTATTGCACAAACGGTGACTATAAGTCTCTGCTTGAGTCTACGACTTGAACAGACACTCGGAGGATCCTCCCATAGGAAGCGATGGCCGTGTACGCTATAGTCCATCGTGCTTACTACGTCCGTAATGTTGACTCCTTTACAACAACCAAACAAATTCAGCTAACCCGATAAACTTTCGGGTGAAGTGCTTCACACTCGACACAACTTTTGACTCTGACATCCAAATGCAAGGTTCAAAGGCAACTAAGTCTCCACCCAAATCTACGATTCAGATGGATACTCGGGGGCTACTGACATGGGTATGCCCAATAGGCACCCAATTACAGTCTACCTGGTGCGGCTCAATAGAAGGACCACTTGACGACCTGCCAAGGTCCGTGAGACCATGACGGTTTGGCTGAAATGAAGCCCATATGGACATGGACTCCCAAATGCACAAGACAAGGAAATCTCAAGACTAGAATTTGAATCTAACTTGTAACCTACTCGTATCGGTACCTGATGCTGGTTGTGAAATACCAGCTCTTTTAGCCATATAAAATGTGTCATTTATCTCTCATATCATGTTTCTTCTAGCTATAGCTATGCCTTATATGCATGACTTCTAGTTCTCATTTACTTTCATATGAGATTTGCACATTTAGTAGTTTAGGAAGAATTTTATCACTTTCCTTGTCTATGACATGTGTGTAGGTGTTGGTGAAGATTATGGATAAAAAGGAACAAAGAGAGCATAGTATGGAGGAGCTGTACGGACCAGACTTAGCCATTTAAGGGGTTGGAAAAGTGAAGTTTTCTAACTTCCCAAAATAAATATACAAGACAATGGGGTTGTATCCCTCGACGAGACGAATCCAATGAGCCTAAGAACACCCAAAACGGAGTTCGTATGAAGAAATGGCGGCCAAAACACTAAGGAGCCTGAAGCTTTGACGAGCAACTATACGGCGGAAAGCCTTTTTCTGGCTGTATAGTTCCCGCCGTATAGTTACTAAAAAGGCCGGAAACAACGGGATTTCGCCTCAGAGAAGCTCCAGATCCTTCCCTAAGTCATATGATGGTATTGGGGGAACCCTAGGGCACCCCCAAGGCCTATATAAAGAGGGAAGGAGCCAAGAGAGAGAGAGACCAAGCCATACTCTCCACCACGGCGGAGCCCTGCCGCTGTGCCACTGCCATAGCCTCCTCCAATAAGATCTACACCATCACCATCACACAAGAAGAGAATGGACTAGGATCTTAAAGGCCTCCACATTGATCTACATCGTCATCTTCATCAACAACGTCTCCATCACCAATCCCCTTTGGTTACTTGTTGTAATTCTAGATTGAATCTTGGATTTGCACTTGTTCTCAATTGTATCATCATACTTCATCCATATTCTATCCATGATGTTGATTGCCTTCATGTGTGAGTAGTTTCCTTTGTTCTTGGGGAGATGGGGAAACCCTAGTATGTGATTGAATTGAGATAAAGATTATTATGTGATATTGTTCATTATGTGTCTGTGTTAGATTTCCTTCATCTTGATGTTGGGTGAAGCGCGCCACTCAATATTTGCCTCAATGAGGACTAGATGGAGGGAACTACCTGTTGGTAGATGGAGGGGTGATAGCACCTGTGACTATAAATCTATTGTCATCCTTTACGTATCAACTTGGGAACCGAGGAGAACTCATGGAACATTGTCCATGCCATGGGATACATCCTACGGGGTAAAGTCCCTTAATAGCGCAGTTATTCGATTGATGTCGATTGTTGTCTGCTATGGTTATGACGGATGATGTGAGCTGTAGTTGCTGCCTATTCGTTCATATATGGAGCTCCTCCCACACATATCATAAATGGTGTTATTCATTATAATAATTTTGATCACTCTTTCTAATTACTAGCGGTGGATCCACTACTTCCTAAGAACTCTTTCCATCATCTTGCAGACTTTTGTACTCATACTTGCATGCTCTTGTTTACTTATAGATTTAGTTTACTTATTGTTCTCTTATTTGAAAACCCTAAAAATATCTTTTACACAAAACTCGCATTTTATCTTGTTACTTAGAATGTTATTTAGCATTACTATTTCAGTATTTAGTTCAAGAGTTATTTAGACTTCAGACTCCTGCTCCCTGTGGGATCGATATCTTTATTTACCTGAGACCTAGCATCCCCATATATAAAGGCTAGGAGGGTCCAACGAGGAGGCAATCCTCTCCCACAATAGATCTATAGATCTAGACTTACCTCATACCCTAGCATACACCACGCCAGATCCAATCTAAGCATCCCTGTAACCTCTGGTTCCGCTATCAATCAAGAACAGACAAGCAGGAGTAGGGTTTTCCTCCGAGGGCATGAACCTGGGTAAACCTCGTGTTCCCGTGTTGCCTATCTGTTAGACGTTCCACGATCTCTAGTGTCCCCTCCTTCTCCAAAACCCAAGTACATAACAATGGACATTGACGAGTCGAACCCTCGTCAGGTCCATTATGTGTTTCCAGATACCACTATTGGTCATTGATCGAAAAGTGTGTCGATCATGTATGTGTATTACCGAGCCGTAGGATGTCACACTTAAGGGTATAGACGCTTAGGGATTGATTCGAGGTCGTAGGAGAAAAGAGAGAATACTTTGGAATTGTTCCGGGGTGATACAGGAATGGTTCCAGAGATATATGATGATGATCGGAGGGGTCAAAAAGGTGTTTCGAAGTGATAGGTATTAAATAATATGTATTTAATATTAATTAAATGTATTAATATTAAAAATATTATTTAAACTGGATTTTGGGGCAGCCCACCTAATTGGGCCTCACCGAAGGAGGCCCAAGAGGGGGTCGCGCCATAGGGAAGGCCAGAGGGGGGCCGCCGCCCACATGCGGGCTTCCCACCATGTGTGTGTGTGGGGGGGGCTGGCCACCGCCTCCTCCCACCTTTTCTCCCTTGATTAGTCTCACCCCGAAACGTTTAGGGAGGTGGTGCCTCCCTTCCACCTATATAAAGAGGGGAACCCTCTTTCCAAATCCATCCAATGAATCAGCCTTTTCCTATTCTCTCTCCCACTCTCTCTCTCCCTTATGTGTGGTTCCCAAATTTTGTAACTGCATACGGGGATAGGGATTTCTCTACCATACGCACGCTGTCATGCAGCTAGACTCGGTCTGGATCAATCTTCTTCCGCTGCTTTGCTGGACCGAAGCCCGGGAGATGTCTCTACACCATATGTGTGTAAGGCCATGAGTAACTACCACTTGTGGTGATTTTTATTTAAGCTTGGAGCTTGTACATCTACGCAACCATGAGGTCGAATGCGTCGCACAAGGACTAGGGGTGACTTGTGAGGAGCTTCGCGACCTTGAGGTCGAGTGAGTATTACTAAGTCATCCACGTTCCCCGTGGAATGTTAACCACATTCGGTCTTCAAAGGTATGAACACTGAATCCGCGCTTGTTACCTTACATCTACATATATATAGATCTTGGCTAGGTGTGTTAACCATAGGAATTTATTGTTTTCTAACACGGAGCCTCTTCAGTGGTATCAGAGCCGATCTATGCGTAGATGTTTGGTATGAGTAGAACACATGTATATTGTGTGGGCATTGATTTTCTAATTGCAACCCTCCCACGTGTACTTGTTCATATCACGACAATGTCGGATAAAGCGGCCCAGACTAACCTTACGCATAACCTTACGCGAGACTAGTTCCACGACTAACAAATGGCTTGCATGATATAAGCGGCCAGTGGGTGCCTGTCTCTATGACATTATTTGATATGGCACTTACAAAGGACGGTCCTGAAAGGGTACTTAAAGCGACAACTAGTCAATCCATGTTTTGGTTGATATTCGTGGGTATAGAAATGGTTCTTGTGCAAATGCCTAAACAACCGCGTAAAACTTAAAAAAGATAAAGTAAAGGCGTCTAACTTTATTTTGTAGGGGCATGTGATATAACATGATCCAGGTAAGTATTTGCGAAATAGGCCACCAGCATGGATGCACCATATACCTGTTGCCGTGCTGGAAAGCGCTCGATGGAGATCAAGACGTGACAACCATGTCATGTCATATTACATATAATGTTGATTTCATATGTATCTTGATGTGATAGTATTAGACTTACGATGGTAGCATACAAGATGATCCCTCAAACATAATTCCAATGTTAGTGTTGTTCTATAAGTGTGCACCACCGAGAAAGTCCATCGTTGTGGAGCAGGCCGTGATGATCGGGTGCAAACACATCGACGTTCGCATATGGTGGGTGTAAGGCATATATACACCACAATACACTGTAGTTAAAATTGGCGATCCTAGAACGTACAAACATGGCCTCAGAACACAAATGGCCAAAAGGTTAAGCATGAGTCGCATGGTTATGTGATCCATATGTTAATATCTACCTTGTTAGTTGTATCAAGGACCGTGATGATCGGGGATGATACGGTGTAAAGGGATTGTATAATCACTAAACAAACGTTTGGGGATGTTCGTTTGAATGGGAGTTCTAGTAATAAACCCATATTATGAACTAAACAATTTAAGTGAATTTGCATAGTTGTTATAGTTGGCATCCGTTATAGACTACCTTATGTTTAACTTTTGTTGAGATAATATAATTATAATATTCTAGATACTTACTTTACAGACTAGTACTATATTGTTTGAGTGTCAAATTAAAGATAAAAGTACTGAAGCAGTCTTTCAAGTAAACCTCAATTACTTCATTAAGGGCTAATAAGTGAATTAATCCTAGAGTAATTGATTCCAAAGTTAGTGTCAAAATGGATCATGATTGCCTTCATGATACTTGATATTAGAAAGAAAGTTCTTTGTATCAAGATTATCTCATAGCTGAAATATTCAGAAATCATCTTGTGTAAAAGATATTTTGATATCTAAAACATTATTTGATTGCAACATGAAAAAGTATAATTTAGTTGGAAACTGATTTGGATGAGAATTTAACACCCAATAGGTTTGGTAACTAAAGTTATACAAACGATTCATCCTTATGAACTATAGTAAGTTTCATCATGGAAGTTGTCATGATAGGATGAATAAAAGGTATAGGTAAAATGTTTACTATACTGAAAGATCGCTAAAAGATGAATCCGGAAGAACACGAATCATGTGATGATTGTGAACACACCGCCATACTTTCCTCTTTCAGCTATAAATGTTTTTGTTCGCTGTCTCCCAGAGCACACTGCCTCTCACACCTCCATTCCCCAACCACCAAGCCCCCTGGCAACAACAAGAATAGTTCAGCGGCAGTGATGGACGAGCGCTTCCCTGGCGACCCTGCGGCGGCGAACGGCTTTGGTCGGTGCTCTCTGTAGCTATGGTAGGAACGCCTGCTCCACGACGTCGGGCTACCCGGCGTCGCCGGACTTTTGGTGCCCGCGGACATGGAAGCTCAGCGCGGACGACATGCCCGTGCTGCCGGTGCCGGAGGGAACGACCTCGTCGATGAGATCCAGGTGGCCATCGCTGCCATGGAAGATCCAGAGCTCGCTGAGGACCCTGACAACCTCGCCTACTTGGAGAATTTCTTCGCCAAGCGACAGAACCAAGAAATGTCCGCCCACGAAGGAGGAGGCCTGCCGCCGGTGAGGAACAACGCCGCATGACGTGTCGGTGGTGGAGCACGCCATGCCGCACGCTCGTCTCCATCATCGAGCATATTATTGTCGGGCATATCCCGAGGCTGGGCTATCCTCCCCGCTCGCCCCCTTCGGCCGCTCGACGCCGTGCGGTGGCCAACTGGCTGCCGAGAAGGATGGTGGGGCATTTCGCCGTCGTCCTCTCCATCGGCGTTGCGCTCATCCGGCTCAGTGCCTGCACAGTAGCTGCGCCCCACCATGCCACTCAGCCCGTTGAAGTGGGAGGTTGGGTCACCGGTGCGCTTGTCGTCGCGGTTGCGCTCTCATGGCCTTGTCATCAACGAGCGTCGTGCATTGTCGCCGACGAGTGGCCATCTTCGGCTGGTGGGGCCAAAGCTTCGCACACCGAAGGTTGAGCCGGCGGATTGGGCGATCCCCGTCGATGAGGATGCCTTTGAAGGGTTTCGTAGCATGGAAAACAAAAAATTTCTACCACATACAAACAAACAAGCCAAGATCTATCTACTAGATTGTAGCAACGAGTCGATGGAATAACTCACCCTCGAAGATTCCAAAGTGTTTAACGAGAGCGGATTCTCGTGGGTGATGTAGTCGTACTCTTCCCGATCTCAAGATCGCGTAGACGATCCTTCCGGCGCTGCGTTCCGGCAGCGCTCCCGCAGTCGGTCACATGTTCGGTACTCGATGAAGACCTTCCTCTCCCTTGTTCTAGCAGGCAGCGGAGGTTGTAGCACTCTCCTCGTGATTTCGGCAGTACAACGGCGTGGTACCAGAAGTAGAGGGGAGATCTCGCAGGGCTTCGCCTTAAGCCGGAGCGAGTATGGTGGACTATGAGAGATCCCTCAGTGATCTAGGGTTTAGACACACCAAGTAGGGGGCAAGCCGGCGGCTAGGGTTTAGCTAGGCGGCAGCGGTGGCAGTAGGAGGGTGCGGCGCTGGGGCTAGGGTTTTGGGTGGAGATCTTGTGTGTTGGGAGGGGCAGCCCTGCCCCTCCTTATATAGGTGGAGGGGCCGCGCTAGGGGAGGAGAGTCCCTCCCCAACTCGGTTTCCCAAGGGGGCCGACGGTGGAGGGGAGGAACTCCTCCCCAACTCGGTTTCCACCTTCCCCTCCACTTCCCAAAATAGCCGTTTGACTTTTCAAACTAGGATTTGATTAAACCCTTTATTTTGTTCAGCGATGACACCTAGTACATGATGCAATCATTCCAACTTGGTATGACACATTCATGTACCCTTCCCCTTTGGAGTGCCGGACATTCTGGAACCTTCTAGAACATTCCCGATGAAAACACCGGAACCATTCTCCAACTCCGAAACAGGACTTTCCTTATATGAATCTTATTCTCCGGACCATTCCGGATCACCTCGTGATATCCCGGATCCCATTCGAGACTCCTAACAACATTCGGTCTCTTACTCATCATTCCATAACTACTCAAACAACGTCGAATCCTTCAGTGTGTCTCCCTACGGTTCGTGAATTATGCGGACATGATCGAGACACTTCTCCGAACAATAACCAATAGAGGAATCTGGAAATTCATATGGCTCCCACATATTTCTACGATTACTTTGCGATCGAATGAACCACTTACATACGATACCAATTTCCCTTTGTCTCACGATAATTTACTTATCTGAGGTTATGATCGTCGGTATCTCTGCATACCTAGTTCAACCTCATTACTGATAAGTACTCTTTTCTCGTTCCCATGATATGTGATCCCTTGTGAGCCAGTCACATGCTTGCAAGCTAATTGGATGACATTTCACCGAGAGGGCCCAGAGTATATCTATCCGTCATATGGATGGACAAATCCCACTCTTGATCCATGTGTCTCAACCAATACTTTCCGAACACTCAATGCCACCTTTATAGCCACCCAGTTACGGTGTGGTGTTTGATGTCATCAAAGCATCCTTCCGGTGAAGGTGATATGCATGATCTCATGGTCGAAGGAATTAGGTTACTATGTATCAGAAAGCATATAGCAATTAAACTATTAAAATGACTTGATCTTTATGCTACGCTTATCTATAGGAGTATGTCCACCATATCATTCTCCTAACGATATGATCTTGTTGTTAATAACATCTCAATGTTCATGATAGGGAAACCACAATCATTTATTAACCAACAAGCTAGTAATATAAAGAGGCTTTACTAGGGACTTTAATTTAAGTTTACAAATCACACAAGTATTAATGTTTCCTTGTTAATACTATTATAGCATGAATGTAAACATTTATCATAAACACAAAGATATAATAATAACTACATTTATTATTGCCTCTAGGGCATATCTCCAACAGTCTCCCACTTGCACTAGAGTCATCTAATCTAGATTACATGGTAATATACCGAACACCCATGGCAGTTTGGTGTTGGTCATGTTTTGCCCTCGAGAGAGGTTTAGTCAACGGATCCGCCACATTCAGATCTGTGTGTACTTTGCAAATCTTTATGTCCCCATCTTGGACATGTTCTCGAATAGCGTGAAAACGTAGCTTGATGTGCTTCAGCTTCTTGTGTGACCTTGGTTCTTGTGCATTGGCTATGGCGCCCATGTTATCACAACAGATAGACATTGGGTCCAGCACTAGGAACCACCCCCAGCTCTGTAATGAACTCTTTCATCCATATCGCTTCTTGTGAAGCCTCTGAAGCAGCCATGTATTCTGATTCAGTTGAAGATCTCGCCACAACGCTTTGCTTTGCACTCCTCCAGCTAACTGCTGCACCATTCAAAGTAAATACGTATCTAGATTGTGATTTAGAATCATCCGGATCGGTGTTCCAACTAGCATCGGTGTAACCATTAACAACGAGTTGTTCATCACCCCCATAAGAAAGAACCATATCCTTAGTTCTTCTCAAGTACTTAAGGATGTTTTTGACCGTTGTCCAATGATCCACTCCTGGATCACTTTGATATCTGCTAGTTAAACTAACAGCATATGCAATGTCGGGTCTAGTACATAGCATGGCATACATTAGAGATCCTATGGCTGAGGCATAGGGAGTCTTACTCATCTTTTCTCTATCTTCTGCCGTTGTCGGACTTTGAGTTTTACTCAAGGTCGTATTGGGCAACATGGGCAAGAACCCTTTCTTGCTATCTTCCATTCCAAACCTCTTTAGAACTTTGTCCAAATATGTACTTTGTGACAATGATATTAGGCGTCTCGATCTATCTCTATAAATCTTTATGCCTAATATGTAAGCTGCTTCACCAAGATCCTTCATTGAAAAACTATTATTCAAATATTCCTTGACACTATTAAGAAGGTCTACATCATTCCCAATCAACAATATGCCATCTACATATAGTATTAAGAATGCTACAGAGCTCTCACTCACTTTCTTGTAAATACAAGCTTCTCCATAAGTTTGTATAAAACCAAAACTTTTGATTACCTTATCAAAACGTTGATTCCAACTTCGGGATGCTTGCTTCAATCCATAGATGGACCGTTGAAGTTTGCATACCTTGTTAGCATCTTTAGGATCGACAAAACCTTTGGGTTGCAACATATACAACTCTTCATCAATGTATCCATTGAGGAATGCTGTTTTGAAATCCATCTGCCATATCTCATAATCATAATATCCAGCGATTGCTAACATAATCCTCACAGACTTTAGCTTCGCTACTGGTGAGAAAGTATCATCGTAGTCAACTCCTTGAATTTGTCGAAACCCTTTTGCGACAAGTCGAGCTTTATAGACAGTAATATTACCATCAACATCTGTTTTCTTCTTGAAAATCCATTTGTTCTCGACAGCCTTCCGGTCATCCGGTAAGTCCACCAAAGTCCATACTTGGTTTTCGTACATGGATCCAATCTCGGATTTCATGGCTTCTTGCCATTTATTGGAATCTGGGCTCATCACCGCTTCCTCATATGTCGCAGGGTCATCGGTGTTGTCCACCAACATGACACTCATAACGGGATCATACCAATCTGGAGCGGTACGAGTTCTCGCTGACCTGCGAGGCTCTATAGCAACTACAATCGAAGTTTCATGATCATCATCATTAGCTTCCTCTCTTATTGGTGTAGGCACCACAGGAACTTCTTCCGGTGCTGCGCTACTCGCAATTTCGAGAGAAGGTTCGACAACCTCGTCGAGTTCTACTTTCCTTCCAGTCACTTCTTTCGAGAGAAATTCCTTCTCTAGAAAGGATCCATTCTTGGCAACGAAGACTTTGCCTTCGGATCTATGATAGAAGGTATACCCAATAGTTTCCTTCGGGTATCCTATGAAGACGCATTTTTCCGCTTTGGGTTCAAGCTTGTCCGGTTGTAACTTCTTTACATAGGCTTCGCAACCCCAAACTTTAAGGAACGACAATTTAGGTTTCTTCCCAAACCATAATTCATACGGTGTCGTTTCAACGGATTTAGATGGTGCCCTATTTAAAGTGAATGCAGCTGTTTCTAATGCATAACCCCAAAATGATAGCGGTAAATCTGTAAGTGACATCATAGAACGAACCATATCTAAGAGAGTTCGATTACGATGTTCGGATACACCATTATGCTGTGGTGTTCCCGACGGTGTCAATTGTGAAAGTATTCCGCATTTCTTCAAATGATCGCCAAACTCGTAACTTAGATATTCACCACCACGATCGGAACGTAGAAATTTAATCTTCTTGTTACGTTGATTCTCAACCTCACTTTGAAATTCCTTAAACTTCTCGAAAGTTTTGGACTTATGTTTCATGAAATAGATATACCCATATCTACTCAAGTCATCCGTGAAGGTAAGAACATAACGATAACCACCGCGCGATGCTACACTCATTCGACCACACACATCGGTATGTATGATTTCCAATAAGTCCGTAGCTCGCTCCATCATACCAGAAAATGGAGTCTTAGTCATTTTACCCATCAGACATGCTTCGCATCTTTCAAGTGATTTAAGAAGTCCATCGGAATGGAGTTTCTTCATACGCTTCACTCCAATGTGACCAAGACGACAGTGCCACATATAGGTCGAGTTATCGCTCGATTTCAAACGTTTAGCCTCAATGTTATTAATATGTGTATTTACACTATCGGGATTCAATAAGAATAGACCATCTATCAAAGGTGCATGTGCATAAAACATATTACTCATATAAATCGAACAACCATTATTCTCGGACTTAAACAAGTAACCGTCTCGCAATAAACAAGATCCCGATATAATGTTCATGCTTAACGCAGGCACCAAATAACAATTATTTAAGTATAAAGCTAATCCCGATGGTAGATGAAGGGGTAGCGTGCCGACCGCGATCACATCAACCTTTGATCCGTTTCCCACGCGCATCGTCACCTCGTTCTTCGCTAGCTTCGCTTATTCTGCAAAGACTCGCTTTGAGTTACAAATATGAGCAACCGAACTGTATCAAATACCTGTGCACTACTACAGTACTAGTGAGATACACATCAATAACATGTATATCGAATATACCTTTCTTCTTGATGTTGCCGTTCTTCAAATCCGCCAAGTACTTTGGGCAATTCGATTCTAGTGACCTTCTCCCTTGCGAAAAGCACTCAAGATCGTGCTTAGGTCTAGCCTTGGTCTTCTTCAGTAGCGGTAACTTTCTTACCACCCTTCTTGAAGTGTCCTTTGCTTAGACTTGCCTTTCTTGAATTTGGTGGTCTTATTGACCATCAACACTTTGTGCTCTTTCTTGATCTCCACTGCAGATTTTAACATAGCAAACAGCCTGCAACTCGCTTGTTCATGTTTTGCATATTGTAGTTCATCACAAAGTTCTTGTAACTTGGTGGTAGTGATTGGAGGACACGGTAAATCCCCAAAGCATTAGGAATCACTATACCCAAGCTTTGAAGTTTGTTTGCGTGCCTAGACATCTTAAGCACATGCTCACTTGGAGCTTCCTCTTCCATCTTGCGCTTAAAGAACTTTTTAGAAGCCTCATAGCTCTCAATTGCCGCGTGAGTCTCAAAGATCAATTTGAGATCACAGACAATATCATGTGGGTCTGAATTCTCAAACCTTTTCTGAAGCTCCGATTCTAAACCATACAAGATAGCACACTGGACTGTGGAGTACTGTATCTTCCGAGCGAGGTAAACATTCTTTACTTCATCGGTAGCAGTAGCTGCAGGTGGGTCACCCAGCGGTGCATCCAACACATAGGTCAAATTACCAGCTGTGAGGACAATCCTCAAATTGCGGAACCAATCCGCGAAGTTGCTTCCATTGTTTTTCAACTTTTCTTTCTCTAGGAACGCATTAAAATTGATGGTAGGGGCCGCCATTGATCTACAACATATTTGCAATAGTTTAGACTAAGTTTATGACAAATTGAGTTCTAATTAATAGTTAAATTAATCTAGGTGAACTCCCACTCAAAACAATATCCCTCACATTGTTTTGGTGATCACACGAACCAAATCCACCACATCAACACCGATCATCACGAGAGTTGATATAGTTTTAATGGCGAACAATCGACATGTTCATCATATCTACTATATGATTCATGCTTTACCTTTCGGTGATCCGTGTTCCGTGACCATGTATGTACATGCTAGGCTCGTCAAGATCAAACCTTAGCTTCCGCGTGAGCAAATCTGGCTTGCTCACGTTGTATACACTTGCAGAATCTAACACACCCGATCATCACGTGGTGCTTCGAAACAATAAGCTTTAGCAATGGTGCTAACTAAGGGTGAACACTTTATGACTTGAAATTCATGTGCATGAGGGATCATCTTATAATGCTACCGTCGTTAACTAAGCAATACAAGATGCATAAAGGATTAACATCACATGCAATTCATAATATGTGATATGATATGGCCTTTCTTCTTTGTGCTTCCGATCTCCATCTTCAAGCACGAACATGATCTCCATTATCACCGGCATGGCATCAAGGTCAATGATGCTTCTCCATGGTTGTCGTCCACCGGCTTCAACTATTACAACTACTTTGAATAGACACGCGGGTCTTAACATAAATTAAAGACAACCATATGGCTCCTGCCGGTTGCCAACTTACAATAAGGAACATTGCATACATCAAACATAATCACAATCATGGCCATATCACATCACTGCACACCCCTGCAAAATAAAGTTAGACGCCTCTACTTTCTTTGCATGTTTTACGTGGTTTGGGGCTTTCAATAAGTGTCGTTCTAACTTACAAACATGAACCACAACATTGATACTAGTATTGACAATCACCCGTTGTAAATTGAATCTTAACTATGCTGGGAGAAACAGGCACCCGCAAAGCCACTTATGCAATACAAGTTGCATGTCAAGCGTGGAGCAAGTCTCATGAACGATGTCATGTAAGGTTAGCCCGGGCCGCTTCATCCCAACAACCCGCAAGATGCAAAGTACACAAGAAGCAATCGACAATAAAAGCATCAACGCCCACAATGACCATTGTGTTCTACTCGTGCAACAGATCTACATATAGACACGGCTCTGATACCACTGAAGGGTTTCGTAGCATGGAAAACAAAAAATTTCTACCGCATACAAACAAACAAGCCAAGATCTATCTACTAGATTGTAGCAACGAGTCGATGGAATAACTCACCCTCAAAGATTCCAAAGTGTTCAACGAGAGCCGATTCTCGTGGGTGATGTAGTCGTACTCTTCCCGATCTCAAGATCGCATAGACGATCCTTCCGGCGCTGCGTTCCGGCAGCGCCCCGCATGGGTCACATCGTTCGATTTCGACGAAGACCTTCCTCTCCCTTGTTCCAGCAGGCATGGAGGTTGTAGCACTCTCCTCGTGATTCGGAAGACAACGGCGTGGTACCGGAAGTAGAGGGGAGATCTCGCAGGGCTTCGCCTTAAGCCGGAGCGAGTATGGTGGACTATGAGAGAGCCCTCGGTGATCTAGGGTTTAGACACACCAAGGAGGGGGCAAGCCGGCGGCTAGGGTTTAGCTAGGCGGTGGCGGCGGTTTGCCCTAGGTGGTGGCAGCAGGAGGGTGCGGCGCCGGGGCTAGGGTTTTGGGTGGAGATCTTGTGTGTTGGGAGGGGCAGCCCTGCCCCTCCTTATATAGGTGGAGGGGCCGCGCCAGGGGAGGGGAGTCCCTCCCCAACTCGGTTTCCCAAGGGGGGCGGCGGTGGAGGAACCTCCCCAACTCGGTTTCCACCTTCCCCTCCACTTCCCAAAATAGCCGTTTGACTTTTCAAATTGGCGTTTGACTTTTCAAACTAGGATTTGATTAAACCCTTTATTTTGTTCAGCGATGACACCTAGTACATGATGCAATCATTCCAACTTGGTATGACACATTCATGTACCCTTCCCTTCAGTGCGGACAGTCCGAAACCTTCTAGAACATGCCCGATGAAAACACCGGAACCATTCTCCAACTCCGAAACAGGACTTTCCTTATATGAATCTTATTCTCCGGACCATTCCGGATCTCCTCGTGATATCCCGGATCCCATTCGAGACTCCGAACAACATTCGGTCTCTTACTCATCATTCCATAACTACTCAAACAACGTCGAATCCTTAAGTGTGTCTCCCTACGGTTCGTGAATTATGCGGACATGATTGAGACACTTCTCCGAACAATAACCAATAGAGGAATCTGGAAATTCATATGGCTCCCACATATTTCTACGATTACTTTGCGATCGAATGAACCACTTACATACGATACCAATTTCCCTTTGTTTCACGATAGTTTACTTATCCGAGGTTATGATCGTCGGTATCTGCATACCTAGTTCAACCTCATCGATAAGTACTCTTTTCTCGTTCCCGTGATATGTGATCCCTTGTGAGTCAGTCACATGCTTGCAAGCTAATTGGATGACATTTCACCGAGAGGGCCCAGAGTATATCTATCCGTCATATGGATGGACAAATCCCACTCTTGATCCATGTGTCTCAACCAATACTTTCCGAACACTCAATGCCACCTTTATAGCCACCCAGTTACGGTGTGGTGTTTGATGTCATCAAAGCATCTTTCCGGTGAAGGTGATATGCATGATCTCATGGTCGAAGGAATTAGGTTACTATGTATCAGAAAGCATATAGCAATTGAACTATTAAAATGACTTGATCTTTATGCTACGCTTATCTATAGGAGTATGTTCACCATATCATTCTCGTAACGATATGATCTTGTTGTTAATAACATCTCAATGTTCATGATAGGGAAACCACAATCATTTATTAACCAACAAGCTAGTAATATAAAGAGGCTTTACTAGGGACTTTAATTTAAGTTTACAAATCACACAAGTATTAATGTTTCCTTGTTAATACTATTATAGCATGAATGTAAACATTTATCATAAACACAAAGATATAATAATAACTACATTTATTATTGCCTCTAGGGCATATCTCCAACAGCCTTCGTCTTGAAGATGGCGATGGAGGAGTCTCTCAACGACGTGCCGCCGATGCAGGCACCCGACGCCTGCGCCTAGTCCAAGGCGGTCTAGGAGCGCGAGGAGGCCGAACGCCTCCACCGTCTGCGCCAGTAGGCTGAGCGCCAAGCCGCGCACGGCGTTTGCCCGCAGCGCGCCTATCAGGGTGCACCGCTCATCGTCCTCTACGTCGACGAAGAGGAGGCCGAGCCCTCATCGCAGCTGTGGCGACCTCGGCAAGGGTAGCTCCCGTCTACTGCAGCTGCCGAGCGACGACGACGGGACCCAGGATGTCGACTACACGTCGTTCTATCGCCACTTCGTCATGTGAACGGTGCGCCTGTCAGCATCAGCATCGCTTAGTATTAGTTATTTCTATGTTTTTTGAAGTTTTTCTTAGCCACTTGCAGTCAAAATTCAGGTATATGTTCGAGTTTGACATAATACGTATGAACTCGCCTATATTTTAATAAAATCGTCTATATTCATATATTTTGCTCTGTTTTCTTAAATTTTTGTCAAATGCGGAAACTCTGCCTGAAAATACGGGTGGAAAACTGGCCGAATGTTACATCCGCCCGACTCTATATAACGCCGGAATTTAGGCCTGAGACGGCCAATGAGTGGAGGTGCTCTTATAGGTGAGAGCAATCCCTGCTGCAACGCCTTATCCAAGCATGAGATGGACATGTCAAAACGATCATGGGATGGAAGCAAAGCCATGAGCCCATGACCAATTGACCATAACAAAAAGCTAGGTCAAAAAAGGCACGTTTACCTGGTCGCAGTGGGAGCTTCTCCAATAGTACTATTAAAGCATTTTCATTTGCAAAAATTAAAAAAAGAGAGGTCGCCACCTATCTCTAACTGAAAACTGTCAGCCATACATTTTCTATCTTTTCTTCATTCTGTGTGTGCTCCTTTCCTTTCCTATTCAGTTAATTTCTTCTCGTTTCTTGGATGGTCGGCAGCTCAAGGTTTCCTCCCCATGCTCGCACCCTCTCTTCTGCCAGCATAGCCTGCATAATCCCCACGCAATGTAGTTCAGAAATCCATAAGCCAGAAGGCAAATACGAGACGATTTTAATCTGTTGCTTAATTGCTGTTACCTCTTTCTCCCATTTGGTTCTGAAGAGGATCACTACTAGAATGATAGTCTGCAAAATCGTGCCGATCAGCATCCCCACCCAAATCCCCTGCACGTACGTACATGTTACACAAAATCAGCACGGTCTTCCTGAAGAAACTCATCGGAACGAATAGCAAATGTTAAACAGTCCAGGTTTCAGTTTCATTACTGTTGCGTTAAGCTTCAGTTTGAAGCCGAAGACAGCTGCAAGAGGCAGGCCGACGAGATAGTAGCAGCCGATGTTCACGAAGGCGACCAAGGATTGCCACCCAGCCCCGATCGCCACCCCTGATAACACCGGCTGGATGCTGTTGAGGGATATGGTGGCGGCCAGAAGATACCCCAGTTTCGCAGTCTCCCTGACGAGTAGATCGTCGCCGGTGAAAAGCCTCGGTAGCTGCTTCCTCGCCAGGAGGGTGACGAGCGTGAAGATGAGCCCGATGGCGGCCGACGTGACGACGGCCACGACGACCGAGAACTTGGCTGCTTTCGGGTGTTTGGCGCCAAGTTCGTTCGCCACGCGAACACTGTCAGAAGACGAGAGACAGGTGAGGGTAATTCCTTGGAGCGTCAGAAGATCGTCAACAAGCAACGAAGGGAAGGACAACAGAGCAACTGCGTACCTCACTGCGGCATTAAAACCGACAGATACCATCAGTGTCCACATGTTATAGTTCATGCTGGTGCAACAAAAAAATCGAACAAGTTAGAAAAGAAAAGATGTCAGAACAGGCATTGACATAACGGGGGAACTAACTAACCATATTGAAACGGCCCCAACTTGAATCTCCGGGTTCGTCAGGCAGCCCACGAGAATGAGCACTGCTGTGTAGTACCACATCTCCAGGCTGCAGCACCGAAATCGATCACTCTCAAGTCAAAAACAGAACAATCGTATAGTCGTTGACGCAGGATTAACTGTAACGAACCACAGCATGACGGCGGACGCGAGGGAGAGCCTGATGAAGCCACCGAGGCTGGCGAACGCCTTCCGCGAGAACCCGGTCCACGCCTCCGGGAAGGACCCGCCGACGACGTACAGGAACTGCGCCAAGTTGATGAGCCACCAGGAGACGTTGCCGACCATGGCCGCGCCCACGAGGCCGCGGCCGAGCCTGGCGACGACGAGCCAGTTGAGCAGCGCGTGCGCGGCGACCGCGGCGCCCGAGATGAGCGTCATGACCCACACCCGGCCCTGCGCCTGGTAGAACTTCTGCATGGGGAAGTTGACGGCGTAGGCGAAGAGCTGCGGCACGCACCACCGCGCGTACCGCCCCGCCACCGCCGAGATGGCCGGGGACTGCCGGAGCAGGCGGAGGATCGGGCCCGTGAACAGGTAGAGCGGGAGCAGGGCGGCGGCCGTGGCGAGGCAGACGATCCAGGAACGCTGCATGTAGACGCCCAGCGTGTGCAGCTGCCCGGCTCCCACCGCCTGCCCGCACAGCGTCTCCAGCGCGCTCCCCATGCCAAGCTGCATGCGACGCAGCAATGAGAACGGCCGAATGAAATTATTCTAGCAGCTTTAACGGTCATGCGACGGTGTTGAAAGTATCGAGGCGATTGGTTGGCTAGGTAAGTACCAGGAGGCCGAAGGCGAGGCCTTCGATGACGCCGTTGACGATGGAGACGGCGGCGAGCTCGACCTTGCCGATGTGGCCGACGAAGGCCGCGGTGACGAATTCGATGAGGAACTGGAAGACCCCGGTCAGGATCACCGGCCCAGCGATCTGCCACAGGTTCTTGCACTCGTCCGCCCAGGTCTTGCGGCGACCCACCGTCCCCGCCTCCGGCGCCACCATCTGCTCGCCCCTGGTTGAAGCCCGTACATGCGTGCATGCGTGCGTCGTGCCGCCTTTTATACGTACAGGCCAGTCAAGGTTGGGGTCCAAGGTTTCAGCTGCAGACTCTGCATTGTAGATGTGAGCTTGTCGTGCGCGCTGGAGGTCGCGCAACGTACGTGGACGCCGCAGCCCGCAGTAGGTAAGGTGGTCCGATATGGATGGCGAAGCTCCAACACTGTCTGTCTATGCGTTCACTCCCGCGGCCACGTGCAATAAAGGCTAGCTGTCGCGGCCTCCGGTTGCAGCTAGCCGCTTTGCCAAGAGCGGCAGATCACGGTCCAGACTTCAGGCGTACCTTCGGTCCGCTTCAGTCCAAATGGCCGTCATGGTCAAGGTTTGCAGCTAGCCAGAAACCGCAAATGAGAAGAGATGCAGATGTTTGCTGCAAAGATGCGTGCCCGCTCCCGTCCTGAGTTCTTGCAGGGCAATATTTGTTCCGATTTATAAATAAAGCATAAACATTCTAACACGATACAAGGTCCAAGCAACGAAAAGAAAGAACACCACCGAATAGTTGGTTGGGATCACATCAACACAAAGCCCAAAGAAACAGAAAAACAACAAGAAGATACAAGCTCCCACTACAAGAGCCTTGCGTCTTGTCGGCAAGATACAAAATTCGGTTGATTCTAATGAGACTGATTTTTTCACACCGACAATAGGTATCCGTCAAGGTGACACTCTATCACCCTACTTGTTCTTATTGTGTGAAGAGGGTTTATCAGCAATGCTTTTATCATGCAGAGTCAAATGCGCCATTGGTTGGAGTGAAGGTGTGTCGTGATGCACCAATGGTGTCTCATTTGTTATTTGCTAATGACTCGCTAATTTTGATGGAAGCAAATGGAGATAATGCTAGGACAGTTAAGAAAATTCTGGATGCTTACTGTGCTAGCTCTCACAAGCTGGTGAGTGTGGCCAAGTGTAGTATCTATTTTAGTCCAAATACTTGTGTTGAAGTTAGAGTTGAAGTTTGTCAAACTTTGGATATTTTTGACTGAATCTTTAAATGACAAGTATCTCAGACTGCCTGCCATGGTAGGGGCCAAGAGAAGTGATTGCTTCCAACACTTGGTAGAAAGGGTACTAGCCCAAATTAGTGGATGGAAGGAAAAATGCTCGCAATGGGAGGGAAAGAAGTTCTAACAAAAGAGGTTGCTCAAGCCATTCTAGTGTTTGAGATGACAATATTTAATATTCCGGAAAAATTGCAAAGGAATTTCTGATGCTATTTCACAGCTTTGGTGGGTTGATGCTGATGACCACAAAACAATTCTGCTTAGCATGGTGGAAATTATGTATTCCAAAGGAGATAGGAGGCATGGGTTTCAGGGATCTTCATACTTTCAATACTGCAATGTTGGCAAAACACTGTTCGATACTTATGGAGCAACTTGATTCTTTATGTGCTAGAGTTTTGTGAGTTAGGTACTATCCTGATGGTAACCTACTTGAAGCAAATTTGAAAAGTGGAAGCTTGTATAGTTGGCAAAGTATTATGTATGGTTTGAAAGCTTTTAAGAGAGGTTGTATTTGGAGAGTGGAAAAGGGCGACTGAAAGGGCACATATGCCTCCATGTGTGATTTTGGTAATTAATGACAATCTCTATGGACTAATGTGTAAATTGAGGTTTACTTGTAGGTTTTATTTATTGGCATTGCATGGACCATGTGTTGGTTTCAAGGTAGTCCAAATGAATAAGAAGAAGATCAAGACTGTTTTGAAGAAGATGGAGTTCCACATGTGCATCTTCAAGACATCATCCTTATGGGGATAGAAGAAATGAAGTGCAATCTCAAGATGCACCATCTCTAGAAGGTCTCATGCTTGAAGCATGCCATCTCGGTGATCATGGATTGATGAAGACAAGTTCAAGGAAGAGGTCTCCCTATGGTGTATGTGGGAGCAATTTGCAAATTTTCATCAAGCAAGAGCAATCAAGAAAGGTGTTCCATCTTGAGAAGGTCAAGACGGTCTATATCAAGCTCAAGTGGAATGCTTAAGGAAAAGGTGATAGGATTTCTCTTTTTACTGGTATCATATTGTTAGTTGGGAGACCAGGTTAGGATAGATAGTTGTACTATCAAGAGGGGCTCTCAAATGAGTGACTTGATCGCATCTTTCAGAGAGAGCTCAAACATTTGCATCCTTGCATCATATTTCTTGATCGTTGCTAGTTTTGTATCTTGTGTATGTAAGGATCTAGAGCTTGTGGTTATCTCCATAACAAGCTCTAGTTCATCAAAAATGGATTTCCCTTGTATATCCTATTGTGTTTTGATCTTGTTGGTTTTCCGGCTCCACACCTGGGGAGGTATCTCACACATATATACTTGATATTTGCTCCCTTGGTGGTACCCAATATTTCCAACAAAATTGGTTTCATCTCTTTTGGAGTTCGGATGCGAAGGTTATTACAGTTTTGGTTCTGAAGTTTCCATGGGCGAAAGTTCCGGCGTGTTGGGACAGGCAGAGATAAAACAAAACTTTTTCCTCTAACGTGGTGATCCCAAGATCTAGCTGAGGTAGAAGGCCACGAGGATTACCACTAGACACACGGTTGCAGTTACTGATGAAGCGCGTCAGTTGAATGCAGTACAGTCCTCATGATCTGATTTGATCACAATCGTCCTAGTGCTGATCGTATAACACCTATGTTGGTATCCACATGTACAAGGAGGATCGTCAGTGGCGAACTGCTAGGTTCGATATGACGGCTGGATTGCTATGGAGCTAGGGTTTCCAACGCATGGATTGACCTAACCGATCAACCCTCCTGGGTTTCTGCGCCCCACTATATATGGGGAGTGAACGTGGGATCGACTCACTCGTGGCCCATTCACTAAAGCCCATATAATATTAGTCATCGTGAGTCCGACTCACTGACTCAGTCCAAATCTGGCTCGGGTCCAACCCAGCCAGATTTCGGATCCAATCCGAACTTGCTCCGGCTCTTAAGTGTGTGACCCCGTAGGCTCATGGCTACTTGGACACGATTGGAGTCCGACTCTCAATCGATCAGTCGGTAGTGGCTCCTAGCAGAACGTGTCGACTCACAAGTACCAAAGAGCCATGACGACTTGCATTTCCAATGCGACTTGCGTCTGAGTCCCTTTTGCCTCACGATATACCTTGTCAGACTATAGGCGAATATTTGTCATCCCTTAAATATTCTGACTCTCTTCTCGATCCAAGATAAGTGATCCATCTGACTAACTCTTAGTAGATCGCCTCGGTTAACACTTAACCGAGTCATGCATGGCCATGCTTTCCGAATCATATCATCCGAGAGGGCCCAGAGAATATCTCTCCAAGTGGAGGGGCAAAATCCCATCTTGGTTATTCACATCACGCAGCTTGATTCTCAGTCGACCCGAACTCTGCCTTTATAACTGCCCAGTTACGGATCAGCGTTTGACAGAACCTAAGTTGGTGATCCTCAACTCGAAGTGTGCAACAACCTTAGGTCTAAGGATTACATTGATTGAGATATATAAATAACAACTTGTTCGTTGTACCTCAATATGGGTCAATCCGACTCGCTAAACTCTTTAGCCGAATCCGTGTAAGTCGGAATAGCATCTCCATGCCCATGACAAGTGGAACCGAGTCATCTGCCGACTTTCACATTGGTCTAAGCTATGTGTCCAGCATAACCTCGATGACCAAGGATATTTAGTACAAACAACATGAATGTATAGTTCCACAACCGAATCACATATTCAATGATATATATCAGATGTCTATACAAGAAAAACTTAATATCTTTCTGAATACAATGGGAAATATCATCATACATGATTGCCTCTAGGGCATATTCCCAACACGGCGCGCCACCGGTAGTACCGCTAGGGCATGTTTGCCGCTGGTTGTACCGGTGGAAGTTCTGGTCTACTTCCACCGAGGGCTGGTTTTCGCTTAGTACATTTCATGTTATGAAATGGTTTTTTATCGGTAGTTGACCGGAAGTTTGGCATAAGTACCAGCCCCGCTCAGCAGAAGTACCGATGCACCGAAGGTAGTAACAACCTTGTTCGTTTTCTCCCTTTCGTGTCGCAGTTTTTGACCATTGGTAGGGTGCCAACAGTAGTACCGCTCACTCAGCGGTACTATCGTCCAGGATCGTAAATGGCCTAAACGGACAGTTTCCAGGATCCCTTTAAAAGGTGCTACTCTCACCTTTTGTGGGGTTAGCTCTTTGGTTGGTCTTTTGCTCTCTCTCTCTCTCCTCCATTGTTGACCTTGAAGAGCTTATCATCCCCCCTTCCTCCTTTTATGATTCTTGCATATTTTTGAGGGATTTATGAGAGGAGATCTAGATCTACAACCCCACCAAACCAAATCTCTTTTTTGTGAAGAAATTCTTGGGATCTAGATCTTAGAGAGTTTTGTGTTATCCTCTTGTGTTCTTCCTCTCTTATTCCCCAGTAGCTTTGGTGGAATTTGGTAGTAAAGGACTTGTCCTTACATTTGGTGCATAGGTTTGAATTCTCCTAGGAGATTCGCCAAGTTCAAGCTTGTGAACTTGTTACTCTTGGGTTCTTGGAACCCTAGACGGTTGTGTGGTTATGGTGTGATTTCCTTGGGGCCTTCAATTGAGTTGTGGAGATTCCTCAAGCTAGAGGCATTTGTGGTGATTGTTGGGAGCCTCCAATTAAGTTGTGGAGATAGCCCCTTCCTTGTATGGGTTCGATGACTGCCCTCAAGTGTCCCATTTGTGGTGAGCTCACGGGAGAACAGGGTGAACCTGTTGTGGCGTCGGTGAGTTGCGTGCCTTCGTATCTTTGGGTGAGGCCTTGTGTGATGTTGGGTGAGCATCGAGCCACCACACCTCAAGGTGAGCCATTTGTGGTGTTCGGAGAGAACTGCGCCATCACACCTCTCCAATGAAGACGTAGCTTCTTTGGAAGTGAAATTTGGGATAAAAATAATTATCTCCGCGTCCATTAGTTATCTCTCAACCAAGCCCTTTACTTATGCAATTTATATTATGATAGCCATCGTGGTTAAAATATTATATCTTGCTATCACCTTGTTCCTTATCTTGCTTAGCATAGGCCGTTGGTGCACTTTGTTGAACCTAGTGGTTTTAGGTTTTGTGCTCAATAAATTAAACATATGTATTATTCCAAATTTATTAGAGTCTAAACTGTAATTATTTAAAAAACCCATTCACCCCCTCTAGGCGACATCCATTGCATTTTTAGGGACCAAACTAATATTTGGGATGATGCTTGGATCCCCACAAGTCCAACAAGAAAAATCTATACCCCTTAGGGAGGTATTCTATCGAGTAAAATATCAAATTAAATTAATCCAGCTACATGCATTTGGACGAAGAACTTATTCGTGAAAATTTCTAGAGTGTTGATGTGAACAAAATTCTTGAAATACCTATTGCTTCTTTGGACATGCAGGACCTTGTAGCGTGGCATTATACAAAGTTTGGTTTTCTTATAGTAAGATAGGCCTATCATCTAGAATGGGATTACCAATTTGGTCATCACCATCTTGATGTTATGAATTCAGATACTTCACAAGGTAGTAAAGTTTGGAAGAAACTATGGCATTTAAATATCCCATCAAAAATAAATATTTTCAGTTGGCATGTGTTACATGGTATTATACCCTGCCTAGGGGTTTTAGCTAATTGACACATTGGAAACGTTAGTGAATTCTCTATGTGTACTGTAGGATGTGAAGATATTATAGACATACTATTTCCCTGCCCAAGAGCTAAACGGGTTTGGACTAATATTGGAATTTGGAAAATGTTGTCGGAAGCGCTACAGTACAATCGATCAGGTTCAATTATTCTTGAGCACATAATTATAAACTTGAATTCATGCTCATCGTTGGAAAACATTGTATACCCAGAAATAATTCTTACGGGAGCATGGTACATTATGCTGGGAAAGGAATCAAAGCACTTATCGTGAAAATATCCAACCATCTCATAGGAGTGCCATGTCAATTGGTGTTCTGGTCACTAATTACTAGAGAGTAAGGAAGAATCTAGTGGCTAAAAAGTTTGAGTCTTGGATATGCCCATCTGAAAGTATGCTTAAAATTAATGTTGACGCGGCTTATGATGCTAACCTTAGTACATGAGGCATGGATACTATTGCTAGAGATTTTCAAGGAAAATTCATCGCTGCTAGCTGTAAAGAACTCCACTTCATTACGAACGCGATGATGGCAAAAACTTGTGCTTTGTGAGAAGGTCTTAGTCTAGAACAACATCTAGGATGTAACAAGTTTATTATCTAGTCACATGATGTGGTGGTAATTAAAACTATGTTGGCAGGTGGTTTCTTAACAACTCCGTCAACAACTATTTTTGATGACTGTAGGATCCTCTCCTCAAGGTTTGGAAAAAATCTTCATTGAGCATTGTAATAGGGTATCCAATAGAGTGGCTCATGAGCTAGCTAGGCATAGTTTTTAGAGTCATTTTGATTGTTTTTGGATGATGACCTCCCTAGATTTTTATTATCTGCATCCATGAAACATGTAACTACGTTTGTTGATCAATAAAGCTAGCAGGGGACGGAATCCCATAGTTTTCCTCAAACATAAAAAATAGCTTTGTGGCTGGCAGAGAGGCGAGCTGGCGAGCCGCCACGAGCAAAGGCCGAAGAGTACCATCCAACTTCTCCTTGTCCCACTACCTAGTAAGCAGGTGCCACTACTGTACAAAAGTAAGAAATTTTAAGATGGATCCAGAAGCACGTTGTGGAAACACTTTCTCGATAACCATATTGTTACTGAATATTCGTTAGTGTTTGTCGCGATGTGCTTCTGGCTCCTCTACACCTCCATTCCCAAGGGTAACTGATCACGCAGAAATTGCCACACGAAGATCTTGATATTAAGCGGTAGTGGAACTTTCCACATAGGGTTTGTCTAGGGGAGCAAGGGCCCTCTCCGATAAGATGAACTAACGAAGAAAGTCCCTAATGGGACAATCGCCAGGAGACACTATCTGAGGCCTCTGAGAGGCGGTTAGGTATACACCCTCTCAAAGCCTCGAAAGCCATGGTCTGGGCCATGCTAAAGGTTCTACGGAATAGGATGTTCCAGGTCCCCTCTTAGAAGGCGTTGGCCACAAGGTGCATGGAGTCAGAGTATATCGCGAAGAGCAAGGGGAACTCAGTGCACAGAGGTGATTCGGCGAGCCAGGGATCCAGCCAGAATAGGGTTCCTTCTCCATTGCCAATGGTGAAGGAAATCCCGAGGCGGATCTCCAGTTTGAAGTCCTATATCACTCTCCAAAACATGGAGCCCTCTTTGTGTTCACACACAAGGAGCGGGTGCCCTTGTAGGTACTTAGCTTTGATGAGTTGAATCCATAGTCCACCGATGTCAGAGAGGATGTGCCACAACCATTCAACATGAGCGCCACATTAAAGCGGCACAAGGCCAAAATACCTATGCGCGCATATATCCGCTCATTTCACCATATGGTACTTCTGACATCCATCCTTGCTTGCCAAAAGAATCGTGACAACTCCTTGGCAAAGTAGGCATGAATTACTTTGTGGAGAAGGTATAAACTAATCATGTACATGGGGATATTGGATAAGTGTAACATCCCAAAAATACTAAACTTGGATCATCAAACTCTAAGCATCAAAATTAGGGTTAATAAAAACTTTTCTAAATAAAATTTTGAAAGCATGCATATGTGTATGCATTTCATTTTGAATTCTTTTGAACCACCTTGTTTATGTGTTCCATTGCTTGTAAATGGATGCTTAGGTGAAATAAACATCATCTAAACATTTCCCAAACTTTTCCTAAAGACAAATAAATCAAAACAAATAAAATAAAGGAATGGTCACTTTGACCAATTTAACTCCCATGCCTACTTTGGCTGTCTCAAACTTTCCGAACCTAACAGAAACTTTTCTAGATCTTTGCACCCCTTGAATGTACTCATAACAAAGTATCAAGGACCACTTTGTGATCATCCAGAAACTTTCAAATGCATAGTTTAAATGACAATTCAAAATTGAATCTTTATCATATGAGAAGATCCCACTTTTTCAAAACCCACTCAAACAAGCTCAACTTTCAAAACCCAAGCATCTGCAGACTCACCAGCACCAACCTAGCACACCCACCAAAAATCTTTTCAAAATTCAAAACTTGAATTCATGCGACCATTTCATCAAACAGGTTGCAGACACAAATGATACAAAAATCTAAACACTATAGTGAGCAGTGATTGAAGCCTAACTTGTTCCCTATCTAGCTCACAACCAGCTCAGTAGATCATCTAGCAAGTTAAACCAAGCACTATCCCCACTGTAAGCTTGGCATTGCCATCAATGGTGAACAGCCGAAGCCAACCTTGTCACCCCCATGTCGACAGCACGCTAGGAGGAGATTAAGCCGTGCCAACCTTGTCTAGGAGGCACGTCTCCACCTGGACCACCGCCTGCATCGCGGCCATCGACCATGCCGAGCGTGCGCCAGAGCGCCACCCTCGACCAAAGCCCACAGACTGCGCGCCGCCCTCGCCGCGTGCATACACGATCACCACCGACCCAGGAGACCGCCAGCGTCGCATGTTCCAGACCAACCCGCACCGCCCCATGTCTCGCCACCGTAGCGTTGAGCATCGCCCGGGAACACCGCACTGTCCCCTACCTTCGCCCATTCCAATAGCCGTCTGTACCATCGCCCCCGACGAGCTCACCGTGCGCCCCGTCGGTCCCCTCGCTCGACTATAAATAGAGGCCACCCCCAGCCGAATTGAGCACACCATTCTACTCCCCTCTCATCACTGATCGTTCCACACCGTTCCCGGAGCAAGGTGAGCAGCACTTCGCTGGAATTTCACCGGAGCCCGCCGCCTCTGGAGAAGAAGGGAGCCAGCGATTGGAGCCGCCCCAGGAGAAGCCACCGGTACCAAGAGATTCGCCGTCGTCGACTTTGTCGTTCGCCTCGCCGACCTCGCTTTGCACCCGGTGAGCCCCAAAGAACCCCCACTGGCCGCTAGGTTTACATCTGCTGGCGTTGCCCAACGTCGACGATGACTCTCACCGCTTGGATTAGAATCAGATCGAGCGTCCCGTTGCCTGTTCTCGCACCCTCACGTGTCACCGACGGTAGGGACACCCACTTAAGCAGCCATGAGGCACGCGCTTAGCAGGCCGGCCCGTTAACTTTTCCCGCGCAGCCCAGTTATTTGAATTAAACCTTTTCTATTTTATTTCAAACACACTTCTGTACCCAGTTTCAAAAATCAACCCAGATCGATTCAGTGCACCAAATTGAATAAAACTAATTTTGTTGGAAAGGTCTGGGAATGCTGAATCCAAGCCTGTTGGATTCAAGTCATTTGGATCTATAGATCACCCATGGTAACAATAACAAGGCAGAAGCTTTTCTGCATTCAAACATTTTTCAAATTTAAACCATAATAGCTTTTGAGTTGATTCCAACTCTCAAAAATCACATTTAACCATACCTTTAAGAATATATAAAAATATATAGGTTTACTTGCAGAAATAATGTTCAAGTAATAAAAGAATGCCCCATAGGCATTTCTAGTCACTTTATTTAATTAAAATAAAAGGGTAAAACCTTATTAAATTGTGACACCACTTTAAATCATATTCCCATGGACTAAAATATGTGGTGATGACATGTGTAAACATGATCCCATGTTTGGTTTGGAGAATATTAAATCTTAAGTAGTTTTTCAATGAGTATAAATTACTTTTCTAAAAATAAAAGGAATTAAACCAAGCCTTAATCTTGTAATGTTAGTGATGATGTTAGATCATCTATAGGACCCTTGTGTGTGATTATTGCAAGTAGTTAAGTATTGTTTGGTGATTGTGTACCTCGTATTTATTCATAGACGCTAGTACCGACCAAGGATACGAGGAGGAAGGAGGATACTACGAAGAAGAAGCCGAGGAGAATTTCAACCACTGCTCTGCACAAGGCAAGCTTATATTGACACTAATGCAAGCTTAATACTACTAGTTGAATGTGCAAGCTAAAACTTGCAAGACACTCTACTTTAGCAAGCCTTACTAATCAAGTTGACCTATGCAAGCTACTACTTGCTTGTTACCATGTCAACTATATGCCTTAAAGCATATATGATCATAACCACCTGATAAACCAACCCTAGTTTTACTTGCAAGCTTCTTACTTTATTTGTTTATCAAAGCTTACTTAGAGTTTACTTAAGAGATTGGTAGATACTAGAAAGATATGTGAAGGTTGCATAAAGAGCATAAAATTTGGCCTAAGTTAGAAACCTTGATATCAGCCTAAGACATAAGGTTGTACTTAGTTGAAAATCCACTAGTTTACCACCCCTCATTAGTACTTACCCCCACTTGTAGATGCTAGTTCTAAGCATAAAACTTGATCAACTTTAGATGGGAATACTTGGTGGAAAAATGGTTATGAAAACCTTGGAATGATGGATCATTCTATTGAAATGTTTTGGACATGTGTTTCCGAACACCTGATGATTTTGGTGATGAAAAGTTGAGGCATGAGCCTTAGCCCTTTATAAAATTGATGATTGTCTGGATGCGATTCCATTCCAACTTTATCGTACAACCATAATACCTGAAGATTGGGTAGGGCTTGACTGGAAACTTATATACCTTAGTATTAGTTCCCTCACGGCCAAGGTATGAGCTGAGGCTACCTTGTGAAGATTATCCACCTGTGCAGTACCCAAGATGACGGTTGGTCATGGTTGGGAGGCCAAACTCACAGGAGAGGTGCTTATACTAGGGCGTGTAATTGAAAGGTTAGGATTGATTATCCGCATACTGAGTATGGTGAATTCAGGATTTGTTCCTGACGGATGTATCGAATGTTGTGGTGAAAGTGTACAATCTCTACAGAGTGTCAAACTATTCGAATAGCCGCGTCCGTGGTTATGGACAGTTGGAGTGGCCATACTGTTCCCTCGTCAGACTTTTCAAAATGACTTGTGAAATGAATTGAGACTTTGACTTAACCACAACAGGGTTGTGATATGAAATACAAGTTCCCACTTAGGTGTTATAAAACTTTAATTAGCATTCGTTGCTCCTAAACTGAGTAGTGATAAATCTGGCTTTTGCAAAACAACCCTAGAGCCTAGTGTCCTATTATCAAAAACCCCTTTCCCTTGTTAGTATTAGTTTGAGAGTACTTAAAGAGTACTCATGGCTTTGTCCCTGGCTATTCCCATGGCCAGACTATTAAGAGGAGTACCTGGAGGATGGACCCTAGGAAGGTTACGACAACTAGGATCATCTCCCATCCAAGATTGCTCAGGACCTCAAGATGGAGCTTACGCCACTGCTATTATTATTACGTATTCCGCTGCTTGATGTTGTATTAAGAACTGGATCATGAGATCCCAATTTGTGTAAGAACTTATGTACGGTTTGTAATGGATGATGTACTATGGTATCCAAATCTGTTATGTCTCGCAAAAATGGTAATCCTGGGATTGCGATGTATGGCATAACAGGCGTCTGGTATTAAAAAACTCGGGTGTTGACAAGTTGGTATCAGAGCCATCCTGACCATAGGAGACCCTAGTTAGACTGGACGTGGAATCAAAAACTTAGTTTCAAAACCAAAGAAAACAAATATTTACAAAAACTCTTGCAAAATACATAAAATTTTGACACACTTAATTACTCTACTAACTTACTCATCCTATATTCTTATAGATGGACATGAATTACAGCAAGTTTTACCAATTGGGGAATGGAGGAGACCTTATCTTTGAGAGGGATTTGGACCAGCTTTCGGAACTTCTGGAGCGTCTGCACCCCGATTTCTTCGGAGCTCAGCTCAATGATCAAGGAGGAGAAGATCTGCAGTGGCTAATTGTTGCAAGTCTTCGAGGAAAGATTGAACCTCCCACTGCGGAAGGAATTTAGTTTACCTTAAGAGAGAACAACTATCTCGATGGACTTGACAGGGCCATGCAGATGGACAACCAGATCAAGGGTACTCGCTTTGAGTTTTGCCCAAGGCGTGATGCTAATGGACAACCATTGGAAGCCCCGTACCACCCTGAGCTGAAGACTCAATTGGACCACTTTAGCTTCATGATGTACGATCGTCAGCAGGAGTTAGACAACTGCCGTGCCTACTCCAACCACAAGTCTGCCATCATCAAGACGAAGGACCAAACCATCGCCATGCTAGCAAAAGATCACAAGTCTCGCCGCCGTCAGCTCGACAAGAAGGAGCGCATTATTGCCCGTCTTCGCCACCGCATCTCATCTTTGGAGGAGACCATCCACGAGAGATACATGAAGTTGGAGGAAAGGGAGAATGCCGGAGAAGACCTTCGTGGAGACCCCTACTCCTATCTCAGCGATGACGATGATTTTCTAGAGGATCAGACTATGGATTTCTTCACCCATGAGGACGATTTCGCCTTCATCGATGATGATGATGATGAGGCCACATATTCCGAGGAGTAGTAGCACTTGAGCACTAGCGTAGTGAGTAGTATTCGGTCCCACTGTATCGTAGTTCTCAGAATGGTTCTTAAAACCATCTGTTTTTCTTTGTTGTGGTGTGTGTTGTACTGGGTGCTATGAATGAATGAAAAAGCAAGTTGCTAGAAAATCTGAGTCAAACTTTAATTTTTTTTCAAAGACCCCAAAACTTTAGAAATTTCCCTCTTTTCTCATGATCTATCTCAATCTTCAGATGCCACGCGGAGGAAGTGGTTCATCCCCGGACCCGATGTTGCAGATTCTGCAAATGTTGACTTCTGACCGCGAAGCTGAAAGAGCGGAACGTCAATCCAACCTAGCCACCCTTCAACAGATAGCCCAACTTGCCCACAACAACCAAGGCCACGGAAATCAGGACAACCATGGATCTAAGCTCAAGAACTTCCAGAATACCAACCCACCTGTTTTCACTAAGTCAGAAGAACCCCTAGACGCCGATGATTGGCTGCAAACCATGGAAAATAACCTAGAAGTAGCCGGAGTGGAAGCCAACGAGAAAGTTCTGTTCGCCACCCACTATCTAGCCGGAGATGCCAGGGCATGGTGGAACAGTGTTCACGCAATGACCGGAGGCCAGATGATGACATGGGAGGAATTCAAGGTCAAGTTTAGCAGAACCCATGTGCCACCAGGTTTGATCAAGAGAATGAGAGAAGAGTTTAGAGAGCTGAAGCAAGGAAGGATGACTGTAGTGGAATACCGTGGCAAATTCTTGTCATTAGCTAGGTATGCCCCGGATGAGATCGACACCGAAGCCAAGAAGAAAGAAAGATTCCTGAATAGTCTGCATGATGAGATGCAGACTGTGTTAGTCAATATCCCCTTTGCGGATATTGAAGCCCTTGTCGACTCTGCTATCCAGATGGAAGGAAAGATCAACCAAGCCAATGAGAACCGCAAGCGTTGCATGATGCATCAGCCAGGAACCCATCCGACCCCAAAGTATCGCCCCAACCCATCTCCAGGATTTGCCCCAAGAACCAACAGACCCCCGATGAACCGTCCGACCTATCCCAACCATGGAAACTCTAGGCCCGGAGGAAATCACAACAACCCCGGCAACGCTAGCAATTTCAATCGTGCCCCACCCAAGTTCAACAACAACAATGCTACCGCCAACACCAACACCGCCTAGGATGGAAGCAATGCTGTGCTGTGTGACAAGAAGGACAAGTCGCAAGTGACTTGTTATGACTGTGGAAATAAAGGCCACTATTCCAACGAGTGCCCCAACAAGAAGAATGCTATAGCCCCCAATGCCAATGTCCCAGCTCAGAAAGCGGCGTTGTTCAACCAGGAAGAAGGTTTGCCCTGTGGAATTCACTCAACCGCAATGGTCTTTTTTCATACATGCAAGAAGCTCGAAGCGCCAGACGTCGTGCTGGGTATGTTTTCGGTTAATTCAGTACTTGCAAGAGTGTTGTTTGATTCTGGTGCATCACATTCATTTGTCACCGAAGAATTTGCATGCACTAGTAAAATTCAACCAACCAAACTAAAGCATGTTATGATTATTCAAATTCCCGGATCAACCACTAAGGCTAGGAAAATTTGCAAAGCCGTCCCTATCCGAATCCATGGCATAGATTTTTATGCTAATCTGATAGTACTCGGAACTAAAGGTTTGGAAGTAGTACTAGGAATGGATTGATGTCCAAACATAAATGATTGATCGAGTGCCAAGAAAGCCATAACCATGACCAAGATCGCTGAATATCGATCGAGCATATATCCAAACCTTACCTCGCCAATTCAAATGCAACAAGAGTATAGCCCAACCTACCATCGACCAAGTCCGGATAGTCTGTGAATACCCCGATGTATTTCCAGATGTTTTGTACGGTATGCCCCCAGATCGGTATATCGAGTTCATCATCGAACTAATCCCCGGAACTGGACCCATAGCCTAGAGACCCTATAGTATGAACCCGTCAGAGCTCGCAGAACTGAAGAAGCAACTGGATTCCATGCTGGAAATTGGATTGATTCAACCTAGTGCGTCACCTTGGAGGTCACCTGTCTTGTTTGTGGACAAGAAGGATGGAGGTAACCGTTTGTGTACGGATTATCGGAAATTGAATGATGTCACCATCAAGAACAAGTACCCCTTGCCCAAGATAGAAGATTTGTTTGATCAGTTGACTGGTGCCAAAGTGTTTTCTAAGATTGATCTTAGAACTGGCTATCATCAACTCAAAATTAAATCTTGAGGATATTCCAAAGACTGCCTTTACCACCAGATATGGATTGTATGAGTATACAGTCATGTCTTTCGGACTAACCAATGCCCCCGCTTATTTCATGAATCTCATGAATAAGATTTTTATGGACTTCCTGGATAAGTTTGTCGTTGTTTTCATCGATGACATTCTGATTTATTCCAAATCAGAAGAAGAACATGAGCTACACCTAAGGACCATTCTTGGAACCCTTAGAGAGCATCAGCTATATGCAAAGTTTAGCAAATGTGAGTTCTGGTTATAGGAGGTAGGATTCCTCGGTCACATTGTATCAGCCGGAGGAATTTCCGTTGACCCTGCAAAAGTGAAAGATGTAGAAGATTGGCAAGCCCCAACCACTCAAACCCAAGTTCGTGCATTTCTCGGATTGGCGGGATATTACCGCAAATTCATAGAAGGATTCTCTAGTATCGCCAGACCCATGACCCAATTGCTGAAGAAGGACAAGAAGTTTGAATGGACCGACAAATGTGAAGCAAGTTTTCAAGAACTCAAGAGGAGATTGATTTCAGCCCCAAACTTGATCATGCCGGATATCACGAAGCCCTTCGTTGTGTATTGTGATGCATCCAAGATCGGTCTCGGATGTGTGCTAATGCAAGAAGGCAAAGTTATATCTTATCTATCTCGACAACTGAAGCAGCATGAGCAAAACTACCCAACCCATGACCTTGAACTCGCAGCCGTAGTTCTAGCCCTGAAAACATGGAGACATTACCTGATGGGAAACCGTTGTGAGATCTATTCGGATAACAAGAGCCTAAAGTATATATTCACTCAGAAGGAGCTGAATATGAGGCAGAGAAGATGGATAGAGCTAATCAAGGATTACAACCTGGACATTCACTATCACCCTGGTAAAGCCAACGTGGTAGCCGATGCCCTTAGCAGATTGCCGTGCCGCTTGAACTCCATGATTTTGAAGGAGCAACCAAGTCTGCACAAAGAGATGGAATATTTTCGAATGGAATTAGTAAGTGAAGGATTTTTGGCTAGCATAGAACTCCAGCCCACTTTGATCAGTCAGATTAAAGAGGCGCAGAAGGGAAATGCTAGTATTGACGGAATCAAGCGTCAGACGGTGCAAAGTACCTGGATTCACCGAAGACGAAGAGGGAGTTTTGTGGTACAAAGGACGCCTTTGTGTACCATCAGATTCTGAGTTGAAAGAAGTCATCTTGAAGGAGGCTCATGATACTCTTTATTCTATCCATCCCGGAGGAACTAAGATGTATCAAGATTTAAAGGAGCAATTTTGGTGGCATAAGATGAAGAGAGAAATCGGAAGCTATATCGCCAAGTGTGATATTTGTCGAAGTCAAGGCAGGACATCAAAGACCCGCTGGATTGTTGCAACCCTTGCAGATTCCGGAATGGAAATGGGATTCAGAGAATGGACTTTATCATCGGACGCTTACTTGGTAGGGGAAATGACTCTATCTGGGTCATAGTGGACAGATTGTCCAAAGTCGCCCATTTCTTGCCCGTCAAGACCACATATCAGAGTTCGAAACTAGCGGAGTTGTACATCGCTAGAATCGTTAGTTTGCATGGAGTCCCCAAGAACATTGTATCAGATCGAGGAACTCAGTTTACCTCGAGATTCTGGAAGAAAGTCCAAGAAGGTTTAGGAACCCGCTTAGATTTCAGTACCGCGGATCACTCTCAGACCGATGGACAAACGGAGCGAGTAAATCAAATACTCGAGGATATGCTGAGAGCAAGTGTGTTAGAATATGGATCCAAGTGGGAAGACTGTCTGCCGTTTGCAGAATTTTCATACAACAATAGTTATCAAGCCAGTTTGCAAATGGCCCCATTTGAATTTATGTACGGAAGGAAGTGTCGTACCCCTTTGAACTGGTCGGAAGTAGGAGAGAGTCAGATTTTCGGACCTGACATCCTACGAGAAGCAGAAGAGAAGGTTCACAAGATTCATGAACACCTCAAGACCGCCCAATCCAGACAAAAGAGTTACGCCGACAAGAGACGTAGAGACCTCACCTTCAACATAGGAGATTTTTTTTATCTGAAAGTGTCGCCATTGAAGGGAATGCAGCGTTTCCAACTCAAAGGAAAGTTAGCCCCCGGATATATCGGACCTTTCAAGATTCTGAACCGTCGAGGAGAAGTATCGTATCAATTGGAACTACCCAAAGAGATGTCAGCCGTGGACAATGTGTTCCATATCTCATTACTTCGCAAGTGTCTCGAAGTCCCCGAGAAGACCGAAGTGTTCAAGAATATCGATCACCAGACCATAGAGATCAACAATGACCTGACCTATCCTGAAGTACCCATCCGTATTTTGGAAGAAGCTTTTCGAACTACCCGAACCCGAAGCATCAAGTTTCTCAAGATTCAGTGGAGCAACCACACAGAAGAGGAAGCTACCTGGGAGCGCGAAGATCACATCAGGACGGAGTTTCCTGATCTCTTCAAAGCCTAGGTAATCTTTTCGTCCTTTTTCAAATCTCGGGACGAGAATTTGTTTAAGGGGGAAGGTTTGTAACATCCCAAAAATACTAAACTTAGCATCAAAATTAGGGTTAACAAAAACTTTTCTAAATAAAATTTTGAAAGCATGCATATGTGTATGCATTTCATTTTGAATTCTTTTAAACCACCTTGTTTATGTGTTCCATTGCTTGTAAATGGATGCTTAGGTGAAATAAACATCATCTAAACATTTCCCAAACTTTTCCTAAAGACAAATAAATCAAAACAAATAAAATAAAGGAATGGTCACTTTGACCAATTTAACTCCCATGCCTACTTTGGCTATCACAAACTTTCAGAACCTAACAGAAACGATTTTGGATCTTTGCACCCCTTGAATGTACTCATAATAAAGTATCAAGGCCCACTTTGTAATCATCCAGAAACTTTCAAATGCATAGTTTAAATGACAATTCAAAATTGAATCTTTATCATATGAGAAGATCCCACTTTTTCAAAAACCACTCAAACAAGCTCAACTTTCAAAACCCAAGCATCTGCAGACTCACCAGCACCAACCTAGCACACCCACCAAAAATCTTTTCAAAATTCAAAACTTGAATTCATGCGGCCATTTCATCAAACAGGTTGCAGACACAAATCATACAAAAATCTAAACACTATAGTGAGCAGTGATTGAAGCCTAACTTGTTCCCTATCTAGCTCACAATCAGCTCAGTAGATCATCTAGCAAGTTAAAGCAAGCACTAGCCCCACTATAAGCTTGGCATTGCCATCAATGGTGAACAACCGAAGCCAACCTTGTCACCCCCATGTCGACAGCACGCTAGGAGGAGATTAAGCCGTGCCAACCTTGTCTGGGAGGCAGCCCACCGTCCACCGCCACTCCCTGTCCAGCGCATGAACCCTGCCAGCCACTGGACCACACGCACGGACCGCGCCCAGACCGCCAGTGACCATGTCGAGTGTGCGCCAGAGCGCCACCCTCGACCGAAGCCCACAGACCGCGCGCCGCCCTTGCCGCATGCCTACACGATCACCACCGACCCAGGAGACCGCCAGACATCCCCGTTCACCGCCCCGTGACGCATAGCCACCGCTCGCTGTTGAAGACGCCGCCTCTGCCGCGCAGAGCGTCGCATGTTCCAGACCAACCCGCACCGCCCCACGTCTCGCCACCGTAGCATTGAGCATTGCCAGGGAACACCGCACCGTCCCCTACCTTCGCCCATGCCAATAGCCGTCTGTACCATCGCCCCCGACGAGCTCACCGTGCGCCCCGTCGGTCCCCTCGCTCGACTATAAATAGAGGCCACCCCCAGCCGAATTGAGCACACCATTCTACTCCCCTCTCATCACTGATCGTGCCACACCATTCCCGGAGCAAGGCGAGTAGCACTTCGCCGGAATTTCACCGGAGCCCGCCGCCTCTGGAGAAGAAGGGAGCCAACGATTGGAGCCGCTCCAGGAGAAGCCACCGGTACTAGGAGATTCGCTGTTGTCGACTTTGTCGTTCGCCCGCCTCGCCGACCCTCGCCTGCACCCCGGTGAGCCCCCAGCAACCCCCACTGGCCGCGCTAGGTTTCTGTCTCGCCGGCGTTGCCTAACGTCGACGATGACTCTCAGCCGTTGGATTAGAATCAGATCGAACGTCCCACGTTGCCCCGTACCGCTTCGCACCCCCTGTGTCACTGATGCATGGGGACACCCACTTAAGCAGCCCGCGGAAGCGCTACGCTTAGCAGGCCGGCCCGTTAACTTTTCCCGCGCAGCCCAGTTATTTGAATTAAACCTTTTCTATTTTATTTCAAACACACTTCTGTACCCAGTTTAAAAAATCAACCCAGATCGATTCAGTGCACCAAATTGAATGAAACTAATTTTGTTGGAAAGGTTTGGGAATGCTGAATCCAAGCCCGTTGGATTCAAGTCATTTCGATCTATAGATCATCCATGGTAAAAATAACAAGGCAGAAGCTTTTCTGCATTCAAACATTTTTCAAATTTAAACCATAACAGCTTTTGAGTTGATTCCAACTCTCAAAAATCACATTTAACCATACCTTTCAGAATATATAAAAATATATAGGTTTACTTGCAGAAATAATGTTCAAGTAATAAAAGAATGCCCCATAGGCATTTCTAGTCACTTTATTTAATTAAAATAAAAGGGTAAAACCTTATTAAATTGTGACACCACTTTAAATCATATTCCCATGGACTAAAATATGTGATGATGACATGTGTCAACATGATCCCATGTTTGGTTTGGAGAATATTAAATCTTAAGTAGTTTTTCAATGAGTAGAAATTACTTTTCTGAAAATAAAAGGAATTAAACTAAGCCTTAATCTTGTAATGTTAGTGATGATGTTAGATCATCTATAGGACCCTTGTGTGTGATGATTGCAGGTAGTTAAGTATTGTTTGGTGATTGTGTACCTCGTATTTATTCATAGACGCTAGTACCGACCAAGGATACGAGGAGGAAGGAGGATACTACGAAGAAGAAACCGAGGAGAACTTCAACCACTGCTCTGCACAAGGCAAGCTTAGATTGACACTAATGCAATCCTAATACTACTAGTTGAATGTGCAAGCTAAAACTTGCAAGACACTCTGAAAGAACATGTTGGGCCCCCATGTGTGGTTTTGGTAATTAATGACAATCTTTATGGACTAATATGTGTATTAAGTTATACTTGTAGGATTTGTCCATTGGCATCGCTTGGAGCATGTGTTGGCTTCAAGGTCATTGAAATGCAAAAATATTTGTTGGGCAAGCTCAATATGCGAGGTGGATGATGAGGAATTAAGGATGGCGTTCCATCTTGAAAAGGGCAAGATCGTCTACATCGAGCTCAAGTGGAATGCTCAAGGCAAAGATATAATATTGATAGGTTTTCCCTTTTGCCGGCATCACGTTGTGTGTGTGAGAACGGGTTTAGAATAGATAACCGTACTATCAAGAGGGGCTCTCGTATGAGTAATTCAGTCACATCGTTCGGAGAGAGCTTAAACCTTTGCATACTTGCATCATCATATTTGGTTGTTATTTGGTCTTATCCATGTGAGGATATAGAGCTTGTGGTAATCTCCATAACAAGCTCTTGTTCATCAAAATCGGGTCTCCCATATATATCTTGTTGTGATTTTGATTTATGCGGCTTTTCGGTTTCTCACCAAGTGAGATATCTCACATTATTCTACTTGATACTTTCTCACTTGGTGATAATCAATATTTCCACCTTTTATTGGGAAGCCCTTGTCGCCCTCTATCCAACGCAATTTGAATCGGGTCAATCGGAGCTTCCAATCAAAAGTTATCGCGGTTTGAATATTTGCCTATTCGATTTAAAAAAAGAAAAAGGAAAGAATTCTGTCTGGGCCGACCGGTACTACCGGGCCAAGATCAACAAGACTACGGGCCCGATGCCGATGCACCTGGCAGCGTGTAACTCAACTTGGCCTGCCTCCGGTAGTCCTGGCGTTTATTTGCCCCAAGGCCTCGTTTCTCTCACCCACCGCTCCAGGGCCCACGATGCCGTCATTGACCAAGGCCTGCCTCACTGCGGCGGCCGTCCTCGCTCCTC